>JAPYYV010006959.1:0-35901 GCA_030522625.1 Copidosoma aretas | reverse complement strand
TTTTTTTTTTTTTTTTTTTTTTTTTCCCCGACAACAGGCAAAAAAACGAGGGTCCAACGGGGTTTCGTACGCAGGTGACGGCGGAGAAGGTCGGGCACAGGACTGCAGGGCGACAGCGACGCGCGGCACGAACTTCGCGAGGACGCGACGAGGGGAGAGCGGGAGTCGGACGCGCGCGCACATTCCCCACTTTCGTACGCGGCCCTCTCTCTCTCGAGAGAGAGAGAGAGAGTCTCGAGCGAGGTATGCTGTCTGGATTTCGTCGGGGCGGGCGGGGCACGCGCGGCGGCGATCGTCCGGTGATCATCCGCTGGGCAAACGATGACTTGGAGGTAGATTGGGCGCGGGATTTCGGAGCTGCGCTGGGTGAGGCCGATGGGGCGGAGTTTTTTTATGCTGGGTTGGCCCCGGCAGCGGGATTCGAAGCTGCATTTTCAAATGGGTAACGATCGCGCTCCGATACCTCGGACCTGTCGCGGCTCTTTACCGTTGCGCATTCCATCGCTGGGGCACGGCGGGAATCGGTCGGCGCAAGAAACTTTTTTCTAATGGTACCCTGACGACTCAATCACACGCTGGACTCTTGTTTGTTGAATAATCGATTTGAAAAAACACTCCTTGAATACAAGTGGGATTCTATTCGAGAGAGACGTATCTACGCTTGTTCGAAAATTTTGGAGCTTCCTACCAAGTACTCTGCTGAGTTCAATCTTACAGCATTTCGTTGGGTCGTACAAACTACTTGATTAAAAAAAGTTATTACTGGCGTTCCTCGTTTGAAGATATATTGTTCTCCGTTCAATTGTGCGTGAAAACCGAGTCCCCGTTGCACTGCCATCGTGTCCCACCAGATCCCCGTGCACCGATGTGCTGTATACATCATATGCTCCGACCTCGAGAAAGGCGCGAATATACCTGCCCATACTGCCGGCGGCACACACATTTACAGCTGACTGAGCTGACGGTCAAGTTTCAGGACAGCTCGGTCGAGGCAGGTCAAACTTTGAGCCCAGCCTTACTCATGGTTGTATAACGTGTACCACAGTGACCTAAACGGTATGTACGAAGTTGAAGTTTGGAGCTATTCTTAGTACTTTGGAGATAATTTGTTATCTATAGCTATTTTTTTTTGCCGGAGCCCTTACAGATATCGCGTGAACGAATAAATTGTGCGTAATGTATGTACGAAGATTCGAAAAAATGTATGTTCTAATAATGTAGCTTATAGGGGGGTACTTATCTTTCAAAAAATAAGCTGCAAGATTAAGCGATTGGATGGGCAGTGCACATATAGTCCTAACATAATACGTGAAATATGTCGAAATCGTAAATAATATAGAATAATAACAGGATCAAATGATGATCTGGCTGAGGGTATGATAAGCAATCAATGTTCAATCGAATATTATCATCTCTCCTTGGAATTAAACATTGAGAGAAAAGCGTCGGATAATATAAATTACTTGATTTTTGAGGAAAGTGGGGATGCACCTACTGGATCGCATCATGACAAATTTTATTTTGCTCGGTATGTGATGTATAATCCCATTTTTCTCGAAAACATAACGATTTTCGTTATAAAACTGTTCTCGGTGTTCTTTAAATAAATAAATACCGGCAACGGACGCCCACAAACTTCCAAAAGGTAGCAGCGACAGCAGTGCGCAAGAAATGCAGAAAATTTATCTTCACCCAACGACGCCATGACTATATCATCTATATATACCATCGACGAAGTTGACGATCAACTTCCCTGCTGATGCTGCGTTATCGATAAGTGAAAGCTGCCTGATATTTTTTCCGCCGAATTGAACGTGGCATCGGTGTATGCTAAATTTTTCAGTTCTCACGGTCATTTTGGCGATCATCGGAAATGGACGATAAAATCAACAGTTCGTAATTCAAACAAAATAAATGTTTGCTCCTCTTTTTATAAGTTAAAAGTAGCAATGAGTCAACTTTCGAAGATTCCCCTGTCTCCTTCTTATTTTTTCGATACTACGATCGTTTAGCGTAAGCAACAAACTCTCCGTCAACAAGCTCAAAAACAAACAAGCATAACAGCCGGTGCTTCGAAAAAACATCTCGAGAGAGCAGCTACATATACATATTGTTGCAGAAACCAGTGCAGCGGCGTCATGACAGCCTCCGACGTAACAACAGCTGCTGTTCGCATCGTCGAAAATAAACGATCCGCCGATCGGTCGTAAACATTTTGTGCAAAAGATGCTAATCTCTGACGTCCCGCGACGCACTCAAAAATAATAGAACCGACGCGACGAAACGCCAAAACAGTAAGTATTATCACGAGAGAGGAAAACGTGGGAAACGTTTCGGTCACGATACGCGATTGTCGCAGTTGCCGTGACGGTCCGTCATAGGCTGGTAAGCCGAGCGGCGTGCCCCCCCTGTTGCGTTGAACGCATACGTCATTGGCTGCGTTCGTATTTTTTTCTTTTTTCTCATCAAGAGAACACACTGCACAGACGCATACTTTTATTTCAGACGCTCGTTGCGATTTTTGAAGGAAAATTCGGGTGTAACGTACCTGTCGGAATAGGGGACAGGCGGATCGAGAAACTTTTTGACAGCAGGCAATCTTCCGCGTGGACGTTTCAATTCAAGACGAGCGGATGATTTCTCATGCGGCGACAAACCGATGGAAGCTTCCTGGCGTGTGCTTCGATATTGACCTTTTGCGGCACAATTTTGCGATACAACGTCGAACTCTCTTGGTCAACACAACTTTTTCTTTTTACTTGTAGTCCTTTCTTCTGGCCTGTAAGTATTTGTTTTTCAAATGAAATCGGGCGTGGGTATACTTTCAACGAAGCACAAACTTATTTGTGTACAACATGACAGCACGACTCCAAAAATGCAGAAAGAGAAAGACGAGGATTGAGTCATGGATAGTAAAAGTACACACGGCTGATGGCAATATCGGCCGCAAACTAAAAAATTAAGTAACGGTAGAGATAAGTATCTACTTCAAAAGAGAGAGAAAACTTCAAAAGTCATTTCTCTTCAGGTGTAGATCGACGTCTGCGGGCACTAAACAGGCAGGCCAACTTGAGTAGCAACAGCGCTCCGAAAAATCGCGAGGAGAGAGAATATATGTATGTTATGTAGACGCGGGTGGGGGGGAGCGACGTCAAAATTTGTGTCAAAATCACGTATCTGAAATGTTACACTCACTTATTCCGCTTTATTTTTTGCACGTTCGTTCGTTTAGCGTACAAGTATCGGTGTCGTTGCCGTTGTCGCACGCTTTAGCTGCTCCATCAGTTGTGTCTCTATATCTTCTCATTCTTCCCTATATACTTCACGAATTGTTTATAGCGAGGTCAGCGCCATCTTCCGTCCATTTGCTCAAGTACAAAATACTGAGTACAAGTGTTAATTTTTTTTTTTTATTTATTTGTTGATTAATTTCAATGATTGATTTTCAGCAAAATAATTTTTTCGATTTTATTTGGATGAATTGGGGTTGTATGATTGTATTTCCACAGGGTAAGAAAGTAGAACCGGTAAAGGTTTTTTTTTCCTCCATTCAGAGAAGAGGGGGAAGGCTTGTCGTACTTTTTTGTTGTTGTCGTGTGTGGAAAAGATAGAAGGAAAGGAATTGACAAGATTATGTCTGCGTTGGGTTGTTGTGGGAGGGGAGGGGGGGAGTCTGAAGAGATAATGTTTATCTTTTTTTTTTTTTTTTTTTTTTCAAGAAAACAGATGGATTTTCTCTTGTTTTGTAAGAGTGTGTCGGAAGTCCCATTGTAATTGTAATTTTCATCCTGATTGAATTTTCTCATTATGCTATTTCGTGGGCTAAAAAAAGGTATAGCCTTACGATACATTTAATTGACTACAATTTATACATCATGCTTTACTTTTCTCGATGATGAAGAATCGTTGCTCTAAAAACATATCAATTATTTGATTAGTATAATTTTTTATTCGCATCATTGCATGATATCTTTTCAAACTTGTGAGGCATGAATTACTAATACAAAAACACAAAAGCAGGGATGTTGATTTGTGAATTAGATGTTGAATGAGAAATATATAATCAAGAAAAAAATGTTATCTTTTTATTATGTCATGATATTTATTGCAACACTTTTGTATGTGACAATGTGACGAGTAAAGGTAACACTATTTTTTGCTTAGGGTGATGCGAATACTTAATTTTTGTTCATAAATTATTCGTAAAATTTACATCTTTTAGCCTAAAGTGTTATCATTGCAACGGCAAGTCACAGTGCGTTGAAAACTTTATCACAACATTTCAACATAAATATAGACTGCAATACCAAAAACGCCGGAAAAAGTAACATAACTTGGCGCTGTATTGCACAATCGCAAGATCGTGTATGTACAACTGAAAATATATGCAAACATAGTAAAAATATCACCAAGCTTTTTGACGGATGTGACCTCTTAATCAAATGCTGTGACACCGATAATTGCAATTCGGCATCTGAAAAAATCATACCTGAAAATATTATACCTAATCATTTTTTTCAAAATTTGATTGAAGAATAATTGAAATATATAGATTCATATTTTTCCGCGTGCATTCATCACCATATTTTTGTATTATAGAATAATTAAAAAAAATAAAGATTCGATTTGAAGTTGCAGACTATAAAGGAAAGCAATAACCAAGTATTAATTATTTTTGATCGATGATAAGAAAATGAGGCTATTATTTCTTTCCATATTAGACCTAAACAATTTGGATGATACGGGTAATAATGATCATGATATTCATAATAATAATTATGATACTGATTAGTATGATGATGATGATAATTATATGATCATGAATCAACCCATTACACCTAAAAAATTTATTTTATACATACACATGTAAATGTATGTATGTACGCCTACTATTAAACTCTTTTTATTTAAAATTAGTCCATTTACCTTAATTATCATACCAAAGGTATGAGTAAATAATTAAGATATTCTGATTAAATTTTGTAATAATCTAAAGAAAAAGGCACACGCTACTCATTTTTATTCTACGGATATTATCATCAAATTTGGCATGAAGAAATTGAAAAAAATTAAACATATGCGCATCTTTAAGCCATTTATTACTTATTCTGAGAAAAAATTATGTACCCCGTTTTTACCCTCCAATCTGTCAATATATCATCGAATGGCACATTAAATTTTTTATTTATTACGGTCTAAATATTTACGGGCTGATACGCGTAGCATAGCTATAGCATAGTTCGAAAATGGCCCATTGGCAACTGAATTTTCACAGCGCCAAGTGCACTTGTGCGTTTTTATTTTCTCCTCCACCACGATTTTATAGTTTCTTCACAACAGTGGACCTTCGAGTTGCTTATTTTGCCATACCTGTCAATAAAGTATAGAAACTTAATAATGGGCACAATTGTGTATAATACATTCACTTACAGACTAATACTGATATTTTACTCTTTCCAGTTGCTAAGAAAAAACAAATAGATTACTATCTAAATGATATAAAAAATCAAAATGAGTTACTCTGCACCGTTACCAAATTTTTCTGGACATGTGTTGATACGAAGAACAGAATTGTCCAATGGGAATTCGCGGATCGGAAAACAGTTTGTGACACCGTCCGGAACAATAATTTGACGGAGGAGAAATAATTAAGTTTTTGAAATTTTATTTATTTATCAACGATCACTTGAGGACTAAATACAGTTTCAACAGTCAACACCACCATTATATTATAATTAAGCCTTCTTCGTTTCGCTGCGAATATCCTTGACTTCTATGAGTCACACTATTTTGCGTCAAAGCGTAGTGGATTGTGCTACTTTTCGTTCAATCACATCGAGTTAAGCCACACTTTGCCCAAATGCCTTGAGTAGTGCCAGTCTACTGGACATAAAAATAAAAGTTTGTACTTATCATATAAATATAATAACCCACGGTTGTATAAACGATTGTACTTGAACCTGACTTGAACAAATATAATGTTGTATGCACACTCGACAGATCTTAATTCAGAAACTGCGAAATTCAAAATTACTAACAAAAGGATAGGAATTTTGAATTTCGTGGTTTCCGAATTAAGATTCTGTGGGGGGGGGGGGGTGTTCCGAAATGCAAGCTTGCTGATTAAATGATGGCAATACCAGATGGAGCGGGACATTCAAACATTTAATTCGTATTGGCCAGTTCTGATAACTTAACTTCTCTCACAGGTAGATTTCATATTTCTCGCTCAACGAATTAAGTTCCGTTCCGACACTTCCGACCACTGTACTACAGCAATACAGCATGCATAGTATGTACAATATGGCAAACTGGGTCTCGCTGCAAAGTGACCCAAGGCCATCTTTTGCCAAGAAGAAGACATAGATCACTATAGTACATAAATACATACATATACATATAACATGAACCAACATGGCAGAACACTGTCTCTTTTTTATATTACTCTCTTTTGAGGATCACTATATTATATACAACATTATATTATGACAGCAGCGCCGCGGAGAAGCAACAGCTGATCAGGTATTCGACTCCGAAATCTCCGGATGGTAAAGGCCTGCAACTTTGTCACAAGTTCTATACTATATATATCGTTGTCGATGGGTACAGGTTATTAAATCGGCCGCTGTAAAATGTAATTACATGCCCGAGACTCCCGAGAGCCTGATCAAATACTAGTGTAGCTACCGAAAGCGATCGCCCGAGGAATACTTAAATAAATAATCGTACTTATACTTGAGTATGTGCGAGAGAGTATGTATGCAGGTGTGTGCCACACTGTGCGGGTACCGTGCAGGGTAGAGGAAGAGGACTAAGAGGAGAGAGTGTCAGACTGTCAGCGACGTCAGCATAGTAGTCGGCGTGAACGTCGTCACCATGGCGGCAAGCAACACTAGTGCTTCCACGGAATACAATTTCAAGGTCGTGCTGCTGGGGGAGGGCTGCGTCGGCAAGACTTCGGTTGTGCTCAGATACGTCGAGGACAAGTTCAACGACAAGCACCTCTCGACCCTCCAGGTGATTATTCTTGTGGCTCTCAGCTTCCTGCACTCCGCATGCTCCTTTTCTTTCCAGCTTTGTTTTACTCTAATACTTGATAAACTTTCTTTTTCACTTTATCAGATTTTTCAAACAATTTTGTTTTTACGTGTTTCGTACACTATTTTTGATATTTGCTTTCTGCAAAATTTTATTCGACAAATTTTGTCGCATCAACAAAAACAAAGAATCACATTAGCTTAAGTCTATTTTATTCTTGGAGAATAATTTGGATGTAAATGTCGATTTTAACCCTGGAACGCAGGTTCTGAAATAGAAATGTCTTAAATATTGATATTTTTCTTGGATACAGGCCTCATTTTTCAAAAAGAAGTTGAATATTAACGGAAAAAGAATAAATTTAGCTATATGGGATACTGCTGGACAAGAAAAATTCCATGCACTTGGGCCTATCTATTATCGAGAGTCCAATGGGGCTATACTAGTTTATGATATCACAGATGAAGACACTTTGAAAAAAGTAAGTATGCATAATGCCATTTCTTTTGAGCATCTTTGAGCATCAAAATGTACTGTCTTGTGGGAAATAACTTTCTAAATGAACATTTTGTAGCACAACTTATATACACTTTTTTCATACACAGGCAGACATTTTTAGCATACAGAAAAACATATTTTTCCTACCCCAGGCGTTTTTAAAAGGCTGGGGCGCCCTTGGTTCGGAAAAAATCATTTGCCACTAATGCGCATTTTACCTGAAGAGATGCACATTATTGACGAAAACTACTATAAAATGATTACATCAAAATTTTCTGTTCTGTAACACTTTCACATTAGCATTGTTCTTTTAGGTAAAGAATTGGGTGAAAGAGTTAAAAAAAATGTTAGGAAGTGATATATGTCTGGTCATAGCAGGAAACAAAGTTGATCTTGAAAAAGATAGGAATGTGACAGTGGATGAGGCAGAAGAGTAACGTATTTTTTTTTGTATTTAAATTTTTTCGTTTTTGTCAATTTTTTACATTAATTGAAAAAAAAATTAATCCATAGGTATGCAAAAAGAGTAGGTGCAGTGCACTTTCACACATCTGCAAAGCAGAACTTTAACATTGAAGAAATGTTCCTGGACCTGACGCGACGCATGATGCAACATGCGGACGTGGTCGAACAAAAGTCATCAACTCTTAAAAGAAACAACAGCACACGGCGGAACGTCCTCGTCGTGGAAGATGACCCCATTGAACAAACGCGACCATCAAAAAGCGGCTGTTGCAGTGGTGGAGGCTCTTAAAACTCGTAACCACGTTATGTTCTCAAGGCTTTTTGAGAAAATTGATGCGAGCTTTTGTACCAAGGTTGTAATGCTGTGTATTTTAGTTGAAGGATGCTGTGTTTTTCAATCTGAAAATTGCCATAATACTAATTTTTTACGGCACATGTTACTCACTTGTGTTCTTGTAGTCAACCAGTGGTTTACTTAGCGAATTTTCAGACGATCTAATAAGTAACACTGTTTAATTGACTAATTAGAGATGACAACTCTTATTAGCTTTTTTTAATGTAAAAAAGACAAGGTAAAAGATTGACGTGTAGATAAATGTAGATTATGTATATAGCTTTACAACCTTAACAGAATGACAGGATTATCATTGGAATTCGAATTGTGGATTGTTAATTGCTCTTTGTATATAACTTTTAATCATCCAGCATACACAATTCGTGAGATTTTCATCAGTGTGAAGTTGAACTTTTTTTATAATAGGATGCCGAAAGTGTTTACATTTAGCTTGAAAAAAATAATACCGAGCAAGTAGATAGGACAATGGATTGTTATTATTGTATTGTAATGGATGAAAAGAAAGAATTGACTTACATTAAAACCATATTTAAGACCAAATTTATGAAATGAATAAAAATGAATGAACTGAAGAATGTTATTTTCTACTTCTCTAATGTTTTTACACAAGTAATTATTTTTATCCAGAGAAAAAATTACTTAATTGATTTACCATGGCTCTATCTTCATACGTTTTGGATTAATTAAGTATTTTGCTGAGTATAAATTCAATATATTCCTCGCCTTCATTTAGCTTGGTATAATGGATTTATATAGTAAGAAATTTTTTACTAGCCGCTACTGTTGAACTGTATATATCAAAGATTGTCTTGCATCTTAAAAAAAAATAATTTTTGTCTCTGGATAAAATTTGAAGATTATTTACTGACTTATAATCGCAGAGTTTTTTATACGATACTTAAACAAATATTTACGAATTATTGCAGAACATTGCGAAACAAGATAATTATTTCAGTATTTTGATGCGAATAAACTCGCGCCACCTTTGCTTTTTTCACGTTCCATGTGGTTGACAAACTTTCAAATCTTTAGACATTAAATGCATTTATTGGTACCTTGAAATTTTACATTTTTCTCTCGTGCAATAACGTCATATTACATAACGAAATATTAAGTTGTAAATATATTGTACGATGATTTTTTAAATGCATATACATATACACACAAAATACTGTTCTCTGCACGAGACAAATTAAAATGATTTACATATACATACTTAATCTACTTTTATATCAAAGGAATAAAAAAAGCACCAATGTCCAAACTAAAAAAATTAGGTTGTATTTAATACTGATACGATGATAATGTTCTGCTAAATTAACTTTTGAAGTGAATTAATATCCTTTTAGGCTCTATTCGCAGCAATTTGTCTTTAATATTCGCCAAAAAATAGGTTGTTAAATGAACTTTCAATTATTTTCTAAACTTACCTTTCTCAATAAATGTACGTTATTACAATAAAATATATTTGATTATTGATTTAGAAATAAAGTTTTGTTTTATTTGATGTTTTCACTTGTTCAGAAAAAAAAACAATATTGCAGTGCGTCTTCATTATTGTTTTGAAATAAAACACACATTGAATAATTAGTACTTTTTCTGTTTTATTACCATTTTTCAGGTAGGTAATTCAAGTGATACAGCTTGCAACTATCACAGTTATTGTATCAGATTGCTATAAAAAAAATTTTTTCGTTATGCGACTTACCTGCACAAAAAAAATTGCGTCTCAAAAGTGTTGAAAACATAAGTATACACCCAAGGGTCGTTAATTCTTTCCTCGCATGGCGGATCTTATGACAGCAGTTTTGAACTCAGATCCTCAGATGTACGATCCTGTACGTCATGTTACGTCATTGACGTCTATTTACGTGAAATCCAGGAAAGAATTAACGACCCTTGGGTGTACGTTGCTGAGGATATGTACGTATAAAAATAATGATTCAATAAGATTTATCATTACAAATAAAGGCAAAGTATTTCATGTATTAATTAAATTTTTTCTGAGCTTTAATGACCAGTTATAATTTTTTTGTACAGGCAGTAAAAGTAAAAAACAGTGGATTTCATAAAAATTATTATATTATGCTCATTCACAATTATGTATTTAAAATGAGGAATGGCTAGAGTGACCCTGGAAATACAACGCACGATTTTTTGTTAGCAGGTGCACACACAAAATATTTAGGTGACGATTTTTGTTGTGTTTCGTATAGCAATCGTAGTGCGTCAAATGCGTAAATGGATTTTTAAGAAACTGACAAACGCTGCTGACGTCCGCAGGACGTCTACAATTTAAATTTTAGTCTACATTTATTAAAATTCATGTTCATAGAATATTGTTACTCTGGAAAATGCATATGACTATCTTTCCCTGTGCTCGTACATTTCT
Organism: Copidosoma aretas; assembly: GCA_030522625.1. Classification (NCBI taxonomy): domain Eukaryota; kingdom Metazoa; phylum Arthropoda; class Insecta; order Hymenoptera; family Encyrtidae; genus Copidosoma; species Copidosoma aretas. Next base: position 25,153 of record JAPYYV010006959.1, on the reverse strand, counting down.
TGACGTGATTCTTGTGTACTTTCTTTGTTAATTAACTAATCAGTTTTAACGTCTTATCAACTAGAATTTTTTTTTACATCGTTGAATTATATACAAATTATTATTTATATTACAGGATATTAATAGATTGTTTTAGTAAGACTTTTCGATGAAGCTGTAGTTTTACAGTTTTAATCCGAGTTTGGACTTAATAAAAAGTATTACTTTATTACGGAAACGGAATGTTGCGATTATGATAATTGCAGTTGAAAGAAAACTAAAATTGTCAATAAAAATGCCAAAATAGATCAGATGTAAATCCTGGAGGAATCATCTATTACACTTATAATACAAGTTTGAATAATACTACTTTTTACATACAATCGCGTGACATTTCATTATATCTTTGGTATGTGGTCGTAAATTTCATTCCATGTAAATATACAAACCTCCAAGACTCGATGATGTATTAAGCCTCAATTTAATCTGTGAACTAGATGATTTCATTATATTAAAACGACGATCGCGGCAGCCTACATTGTGCACAATTAGTTTGTTTACAAAAGTTACATTTTTTATTTGCACGTAAACGTTTCACTATTTACGGCAAATGGATAAAAATATAGTGTTAAAGAAAGCAAACAATTCAAAAATTAACAATTGTTATTACAAAATATAATCCTCAAATACATCTTTAATTTTCATCATTAGTAATCACGGGTATAAGACATTCATAAATATAACAATTGTACCAACAATACACCACTTATTCATTGAGGCGTTATCATTGTTGCATAGTACAATGAAGGGTTTATTTTCGTAAGATCACGATAGTCTTTTCTTAATACGGCAACGATTGATTTTCTGCCGAAATTGTACTTTGCTTCGCATTCAAGTTTCTCATTTTTAACGACTCTAACTTTTTTTTCAAGTAAATTGTTTCGGTTGTCGTTGAAACTATTCATGCTTTGATAAACATAGTAAGGGAATTCAAAGAGTACGAGAAACCAAGAAAAGTCATCAGGAACCTGAAACAAAACTCTGTACAAAAGGCTCACTCAAGAGCGTGCTTAGGCCCTTCCTCGCAAGCAACTTGACGAGAAATCCTTAAATTATAAATATCTTATCTTGGTCAGTGAACACGTAGTCGACGAACTGGTTGATCGGACCGATCGCCGATAAGGACAAGCCCCGCGAGGGCGGCGCTCTCACGAGATTTGGACCGAATACCACTGCGAGATTGCTGGACGTCATTTTGTTCAGATCACATCTGTCCATTACCTACATATGCGAGGTGACACAAGTTGAGAATAAATGGTACCTTGGAAAATTGGGAAAATTTATCATCAGACATTAATATTTACCCTAGATAAAAATTGAACGATGTATTTCAAGAGGTGATAATTGTCTTCTGGTAATTTTTCGAGTATCAGAATTTTGACCCGTCTCGGACGTTCGTCTTTCGACAAAGCTGAAAACAATAAATATTAAAATACATTGGACGCGCATTAGTTTTGTCATAACATATAAGACAGTTTGGCTCAGGTGATAAATGCATACTCTGAAATTGTGTGATTTCGTCGTAGAGGTCGTAAGTCATTAGCGGCTCTTCTAGCTCCCGTAAAAACGTCTTCAAGAGCACGGCAGCTATATGCGCGTCTCCTTGAAAGTTAACAGGTAATCCTTGATTGCACCTGCTCTGAAGCTCTTTAATCACTGCCACGTTAGCCGATCGTCTAAATATGCCCTCAGTCTCGAGCGCTGTGGATCAATAGCAATATTTGTAAAAATAGCTGGCCATCAATTTGGTCCCTCTCTTGAGAGAGGAGAGCAAATTTTCTAGCTTCGTTCATTCGAGAAAAAAATAAACAAACGCACTAAACACAAATAAGAACTGCAAAGAAAAAAAAAAAAAAAAAAAATACAGACCGCCACGTACCGTCAGGAGTATCAAGAAACTCGACGCACTGCCGCACTATGGGCGGTATGGGATCCCCTCTGTTATTTTCCTTGATGAATTGAAGGCTCGCGCCAAACTGTGTCGTGCTAACTGGCGTCGCAATTGAACTCGACGGCGGACTTGTCGGCAGATTTTTCTTGTTCTTCAACATCAGATGCTCGTCATGTCTGCGTGTATTTTCGTGAAATTCAGTATTCCGCGTGGATGGGAGAGGGTGTGTAAAAAAAATGATGGGGCTCTTTGAAAATGAAAATACTCACTCCAAGACTGCCGGTGGAATGATCAACTGATCGAGGTTGATGTAGTGCGCCAAATCGTCCAGATAATTGACGTACATCATTTTCCGACCGAATTTGACGCTGAAACAGCACAAACAACGTCCGGATTATCATTGGGGGAAAAACAATCGAAAATTGCCAGAGCTCGCGTCGTTGTCGTGACGACTAATACCAGCTCTGAAAAATTCAAGACCATACCAATATCGATTTTTATGCTACGGATGGAAAGAAAACAACAGTCTAGCGCTCGCTTAAATAACTCGCGATCGCATACGTATAATTACACGAGCATAACAACACAATATTATTAACCTGATGGCCGGCTTGAATATCTGCCAGACTATCCTGATGAAGTTGGTCGGGTGTACGAGGTAGAGGGCCTTGAGGTTCTTCTTGTACTTGCGGTCGAAGGCCTTGTAGGCCTGCCAGAGCCACGACAGGGGCGGCTTGTTCTTCGAGGTGAGGCCGTGATGAAAGTAGACGAGACTGTAGTCCTGCTCGACGAAGGTGTCGAGGGTGTGGGTGAGGTAGCGCAGGAGCTTGGCGTGATTGAAGGCCTCCTTGCCAACGGGGGGCAGCTTGCAGGCCGATACGATGATCACCTTGCGCCCGGCGCTGTCGTCGCCCACCACCTCGACTATACCGAGGCGCGCTATGTCGTTGTAGTCCTCCTCGTCGGCCAGCGGCTCCTTGTCGAGCGCGGCCAGGTCGTCGGCTGCAAGTGACGCGTTGTTCACGCAAATTAAAATCACCGGTCGTTTTTTTTTTTTTTTTCTCAGTATACTCGATACATTGGATATTCACTGCAGGCATCATCACTACCAGTTTCTGATCAACAAATGTAGGTATGCTCGGGAAGACTTTTCAATCGAATATATTATATACCTCGGTCTCCCCGAACATACAAGCTCTTTCCCTCCCAACCAGCAGCAATAAATTTTGCCACGACATACTTTTCACCTCGATCATATACGAGTCTCGTTTGCCCCATCTCATCCCGTTGCCATTTACTTTGTTCCCAATATCCGCGCCACCTTATCTCGATCCAACGTTCGACAACTTTCCCAAGCCCATCGTGACAAATGAAATTCATACGCACGGGTTTCAATGACGGGGGCGTCGACGAGCGCCTCCTCAAAGTTCTCCTCGATGGTGCCGTCGCTCACCGGGCTCTCCAGATAGCCGTCTATCCCCGAGCCTATCACGCCCACGGTCAGGTCCAGCTTCTCCTCCAGCAGTTCGACGGCTGAAATTTCGTCTGGTTTTTACAAAAAAATCCACCCCGTACAAAAAAAGTGTTTGCGCGGGGGGGGGGGGGGGGGATGAATGAGAGGGAGAGAGTGAGAAGAAAAAATGACGATGAAGAACAAAAACAACAACGATCGTGCGATCGCCCTCGAAGCGGTCGGCGTCAACGTTATTTGTCGATGCGTGCGGTGGGACTGTGCGATGGGCGCGTCGTCGAGGAGGAGCGGAGCGAGCCGCCCGTTATTGTGTCGTTAATGTATACCGCGAGCGAGCGAGCGAGCGTACGAGCGCGGGGCAAGGTATGCTAAAGCGATTTCATAAGGACAGAGAGGAATGCGCGTACGGAGTCTCTAGGCAGTCTAGTAGTATATGATATATATTATGTATGAGTATACGTGTGTCGGAGAGTAAAAAGAAGAAGAAAAAAAAGAGCAGAGTGAGAGACGTACATGTGGTGGACGTCGCCTGCAGTTCCGTATCGTCGAACTCCAAGTTTGGCTCGTAGTCGTGGAAATCGGATAAGCTCGGGTACGGGTCCTCGCTTTCGTTGTTCTGCACTGCTGCAACAGAATTTTTATCATGCCGTGGGTGCTATATAACTTGGCGAATTGAATTCTTACTTGATTACAAAACTGATGTGGTGCATCGAGAACTGTAATACATTACACGTTTAAGATTTTCGAATCTCGGAAAAATTAAATCGTACAGATTTGACCATCTTTTCGGGACAAACATCTTCGACTCTTTGGTAAAACGTATATGTTTGCTCTGCAGCGAATCGGTTGCGTTACGCCGATATAACTGTTAAACCGACCATCAACAACGGCCGCGACTTTCAGCCATAAAACACGCACCTGAGCGTACAGCAGATAATACATACATCGCAAAATCGGTAATTAGGGAAACACACACTCTGTTACTTATTGCTCCCGTCCGACGACGATAATCGTTGCGAATATCTTCGAGCGGAAAAAAGGGGCGGTCTTCGCGCATACCGTTTCGCGTACCACTTCTGTGCATTCGAGTATTATTGTACACGCCGCTGTACCGCCGGCGCACACTCTCTTTTACGGATGCATAATTCGCCGAGCAAATGTTTGTTCAGGCGTGTACAAGCTGCAGCGCAGCGTTTATAATGTACCCTCGAAACCGTGTCGTATTACACCTTGGGCCAAAGAAAAGTAAAGCGCGGCGTATCGGGGCGACCGGGAATGTCATGTTTTTCAAGCCTTTGGTAAAGATAAAAAAAATGGTGCGCGTACCGCCGTGTTTTTTTTTTTTTTCATCATTATAATCTTCGTGACCAGGCCGATGTGACATTACCAGCAAAATTATTGTAAAGGTGCCATTGTCTCACTTTGCAAGGGAGCCCTTATCGCCGAGCGATCGAGAAACACCCCGTGCAATGGATCATCCTGACATTCGCGTGAACAAAATCTGTCTTTCCTGTACATAATTGTACAGCTCAACAGTATAGAAACAAACGACGGCTCGCGGGGCATTATTATTCTTCACAATCGGCATCCTCGGGGGCGGCCGTTTTTCCCCGCAGCGCGAGCCAAACGATCGAAAAAAAAAAAAAAAACAGAAAAAAACGATAACCGTACCGCGGGCGCAAAAAAATATAAACCAAGGCTCCGGCGTCTGTCCCCTCGTCGTTAAAAACCTGGAATAATCACCCAAAGGCAGACCCTCGACTGCTCTCTCACCAACTCCGTGCTTCCGCGAACCGGCATAAAAGTTTGTCAAGCGTGAGTAGGCACTCGAAGCGGGAGAGAAATAGAGAATGAGGAAAAAAATCACTCCGCGCTGGTACAATATATAATATATACACGGAGAGAAATCCAAAAGCGCGCTCGCGAAAACGCGCGCCCTCTTCCCCGCGCGCTCCGGCCCACTGCGACGACGACGACGCGGGAGGAGGGAGAAAAATCGGTAAGTACACGCGCGCACCGCGCAAGGAGCTGCAGAGAGAGAGATAACAAAAATGGAGCAGCGGGTGATGGTGATTGATACGGTGAACGATCGATCGATCGGTGGTCTGCGGCAGGTGACGACGAGAGCGGTCGGAAAGAGAGCTGGAGGGGGAGGAACGGTACGGAGCCTCCTCCGCTCGCGCGCCTCGCATTTCAACGAAGGTGCGCGCGCTCTCTCGCGTGGGGTGTGCGTGCAAGCAAAAAGAATCACACTTGCCGATCGTTCGTACAACTCGTATATATACATCTTGCCTTCCGGTCGGACTTTTGTTGTTGCGTGCAGGGGGGGAGTGTTGGAGGCGAGACGAGGCGATCGGCACGTTCGCCAGTTCCTTCCCTTCCGATACGTGGGTGTAATACCGTGTACATATTGCACGTACGCGTGAGCATGAATATAATGTAAGACAGAGCATGATGGGGAGAGAGATGCTGTTTGTCCGTCTGTGCGTAGAGGAATTAGTATAATAGAGGAATCCGCTCGGGGTGGGGGGAGAGTGAAAAAAATACCGAGATCGGCACCTATATTTATTCCGTATTGTACGGGCCGCGTTGATTTTCTACCTCGGGTCGAGTATATTATCATGGACTGTTGCAGCGAGAACGCGGCTTTCCGCGAGACTCGAATTTCACGTCGTCGAGAGAAAAAGAGAGATTCGCGCCCGTAAAGCGCGCGCGTTTCACTTTCGTTTGCCGGGGCGCGCTTCTGAAAATCGGCCTTTAACGCAGAACCGGTTTGGATCACCGCCGGCTTTTCCTTGATTAGGCGGCCGCGCGGCCGCTGCTGCTCCTACAGCATAATACACTTGCGCACGTAATCGTTGGATTTCGATTCAAATTTTATGTTCGGAAACTCCACTTATTCTGTTCCGGATTCTTTGGCGGGGGTTTTTTGCCTTTGCCCTTTTTCGTTGGGTTCGCGCGTGCATTTATTCGTCGTTTTCAAGGTGAGCGTTATTACGCGCTTGCGAGATAAGATAAACAGGGCCGAGCCGAGCGTGAAACCGAAGGAGCGTGTTTTTTGTCCCCCAAGATGTTACGAGAACGTCCACAATCATCATGTTGTACAAGATAAACAACCCTGGCAAATGTATGCACTAAGCTCGCGCGAGGACACTAGGGAAAACTATACACTTATCAATGGGGGGTGACGATGAAAAAGAAAAAAAAAAAAAAAAAATGCTGATCCAAATACTCGTCGTTGTACAAGTATATCAATTTACGTATGCATAGGTGCGGACGTATAAAAGTGAGTCATCGCGACGCGCGTCGAGATTAATGCGTATGGGGAGTCACAAATCCCCGCTGTGGAAAAATCGTTATCAAGTTTAACGCGTCTCATTTCACGCTCCACGGAGATTGCAGCGCGCGGGTGTTTATTTTTGTAACTCGCAATAATATTATATAGTTGTTGTGTTTACAATAGGATATTGCGTGTATCCGATGTTTACTCTCGGAAGAATTCTGTGGAAAAAAAAAAAAAAAACAGCTGTACGATATCGCGGCTTACAGCGATCAATATAGCGACCCGATTGTTCATTTTGAGGGGGACGAGTCGGCTACATTTTTTAATAACAGACGTAGAGCGAAGGAAAGGGAAAGATTCGTCGGTCCGATTGCCGATATAATCGGATCGCACGTTTGCCCAAGACGCTACTGCTCGTACAATACCCACGGCGATTCTCGGATCGTTCCACCTGCATGCCCGCGTTTCTGTGTGCCTAATGTGCTTATAATGCGCGCGCTGCTCGAGAGGTCGGCCGATTAAAATTGATTTTCACGTTAAAACGTATAGCCGAGCTGTAGAATCGTATTGTACAGTTATATACGGCGTGTGAAACTACCTGAAGTTTGTGTGTATACGTATAGGCATCACCGAAATCACATCATCGATAAGTGTGTCGTGTGTTTTGTACATATTTCGAAAGCGGCGCGGTAATTGACGAGAGGGGCGTTTTTCTTTGTTTCTTTCCTTCAGTGCTGCGGGGCTCTCGAAATCGGACACGAAAGCAATAAAATGTCCGTTCTAACGGCCGCGATGAAGATATTGCTGTTCTTCACTGCTGCTTATAGTGGATCATGCTGCGGCCCGTTTGCAGTGATTACGATGATCGCTGTAAAATTATCTGGGAAGCGTTTGAAAGTTTCTCTATTGTTTCGTCGTAATGTTGATGATTATTTCTCTCTCTCTCTCTCTCTCTCTCTCTCTCCAATCGGACGTCAATAATCATCGTTTACTTTTCCCGCATCGTTTTGTTAATCAAAGCCCAAATTGATTCAAAGTACTGATGGTGCGCGTCGATTATTAAAAACGGATCATTAGATTTGCTGTTGTACTATCTCGAGCTGCTTATGTCGCAATTCACCAGACTATTCACATACATCAAAAGTCGACGCAATGATTGTAACAGCAAAGCTAGTGGGTGCAGATCACCGCGCGATACGTAATTTCTCTCTGCAGATTATCATAAGTTGTTTCAAAACTATATATTTTTATAGCCTTCGGTGAAATATTTTTTCGCTCATTGTTGCACAAAGGACTCCATTGAGATGCATGCAAATCGAGTTTCTCTCCCTCCGTGGCACGCAGTATATATTATTGCATGATCAAACTTTTTCGCGCGTTGGTAAAAATACATGTACTTTTCGATTAATGCAACTTTCACGTTTCGTTTGATATTCCAGATACATGGGTACCTACTATTAAATCTTTGGTAAAATCAAGTGATTTGCTTCCGCGTTTCGCAGTAAGTAAGTAGGCATACGCCCGAGCAACAGATCGTAATGCGCGATTTCTGACAGAAAATTTTCATATTTCAATGTGAGAGAGAATGAGAACATTACGCCACGAGGTAAGCTCACACACTGTTGGCGCAGCAAATTGCCGGATCAGCAGCAGTTCATTGAAATTTGTATACGTATATTGTATTTACGTCTTGCTCGACACATGCGAGCGTCAGTCGGCATGAATAATGAATTGATATAAGTACTGCATAATTCACTCTGCGGGGCTGATGTATAACTCATGCCTCTCCCCCCCCCCCCCCCCCCCCCGGTCTGTGATGCAAAGGGAACCATCGTCAGGGCCTACTTACATTCGATAAAAATCGCGCTGTCGAAATGTGCGGATCCTTCCCGTCATCAGAAAAATATTACGAAACGTTCACAGCTATACTATATTATATTATCATTCCAGCCGCTAGCGATGAATATTTTTTCTCCTCCGCCTCAAGTATAGCCTTTTAACGATATATACGCTCGGGAATCTGCGCAAAAAAGCCGACCGACTGCTAAATCAGCGAAAAAAAACTCGGGTGCCGCATATCATCGTCATCATCTTCTCTTTTTTTGCTCTCCTCCGGACAGACGCACGTCTACAAGTATAACTACTACACAACCAATCGCTCTTCTCAATGTCGTTCCTCACTTTTTTCAAACAAACAATTGGCCATTAACCATGTACTGTACAAACACCGTGTACGAGGCAAAGTATATTACTTATAGGTACACGCACGCAAGGAGCTGCGGAGGGGCCTTTAGATCGTTCGTGCGTGAAGTGATGAAGCTCTGGCAAACCAAGCCAGATGTTGTTTTCGTATATCTCGAAGTGTTTAGCATATTACGTACTCGCTCTGCAAATCGTCTTGAACGTACTCACCTACTTACTTATTTGCTCCGAAATAATCTAGCACACCCACGCGCGCTATGCACCTATACATGTCTATAACCATGTAACTGTAACAGCTGAGCTTTTTGACACGGACAAAAGAGATCACGCTACTGTAAGCGCGTCAAAGAATAGGAAAAAAAAAAAAAAAAAGAAAAAAAAAAGACCCAGAAGAAAGCGAGAGCGAGCTCCAAGGCTGATTGCCGAAATGCACGCGAGCACGCAGCAGCTCACGAAAAAATAATATAAGTAAGTTGGTAGGCCAAAGATGGGAATAAGGAATAATATAACGCACAATATTATCGAATCGAATATATATATATGGGCTGGGGCTGGCCTTTCACCTATATTGTGTACGTTTATCTCTCTCACCTGTCAAAACTTTCGCGGGACTGAGCGTGGGCTGGTAGTCGGCTTCCATTCTTCCCAAAGAGGAGTGCCCGAGCTCTTCCTTCCGATCCTTGCGGGTGTTGATGGGCACCCCCCCGGTTGATCCTTTTTGCACGCGCCCGTGTCCAGGAGATGTATATGATTCAGATGACGAACACTCACACACAAACTCACCAACAACACGCGATCACGAAAAGTAAACAATAGGGGAGTATTGTAGCAGAAGCTGCTGTTCTTCTATAATCACGCTCCCGGTGCATGCAGCGGCTGATGCAGCTGATGCAGAGCGTTTTTCGTTCTTCCTCAATTGTTATTGTTGTTCATCTGCAGCCTATCTGACAACGACGATGACGACGACGACGACGACGACGACGACGACGGCGGCATCGTCGTCATGATTGCGTGCACACGCGCGCCGTCGTCGTGGACTAGCTCTCTTCCTCCTGGATTTTATGTACACTTATGTGGTGTTATAACTCATAGAAATACATTGAATGTAAAAAAAAACACCCTGCACAAACACTGGCTTTATTGTTTGATCGTCAGCAGATAACGACCGTGACGTTCGTAGGGCGTACTTCCGTATAACGTATATTAGTACAACGACGACGACACCCCTGCAGTACTTATATACTTAAGTAAGAAGTTGCAGTACAAGAAGGTGCTATTATACATATATGCACCCATGCACTTATTATACACTGGGACGGTTTATTGCAATTAATATGTATGACGTGCTACGGTGATATAATATAATATATGTTGAGGCAACGTTATATGCGTCAGCCAGGCAGCCAGCAGTAAGTATAGCTTGCTGAAACTCTGATAAGAGCCACGGAGATAATAAGTAATAATCGGTAGCCGACTCCCTTTTTCTTATGTTGTAGCTGTATTGTCTTGTAAGTATATGGGTACCTATAATATGGCTACACAACGAACGACTATGTGTCCTCTCTCTTTCTCTTTGATAAATACAAGTTTGCTGCTGCTTGACTCGATCCTTTATGATTTCTGTGCTGCTTGCCACTGATCCTCGCACTGATCACTGATGCTTGAGCAGCTTGAGCGAACTCAGCGAACTGCTGCTACGACGACGACGGCTACTACTTTTACAACAACAAATACAACTCGCGCACGACGTGGGCCCCCCCACGGTGGGCGTTACGTACGGGAAGCGTGTGTTGTATGCCTATATATAATCTATCCTACGGAAACAGAATCAAAGCTGAGAGGGCCTGAGAGTCCTGAGACTCAGGCTCTGAGAGCCAAGCAGTCCGAGTCAAGTCGAGCGGCTGTGCTGTAACTGAAAAGATCAATGCTCGTGCGCGTATATCTGTTTGTATGTACATAGTTTCATGCATACAAGGAACTTCGATTCGCTGTAAACTTCGTGCAGTACTTACTTTAGCTGATTTTTTTTTCGGAGTCGGAGGTAAAAAGACCGTGGTGACCGTTGGCTCTTCGAGTCAATTGACGTTTGGTGCTGGTACCTTGTTTATGTGAGTTCATTTTTACTATATTTTGTCGTTGTATAAGGTGGTAAACAATAAGAAAGTCAAGTTTTATTGAAAAGCAATTATAAAGGGTAAATAAAAACTCTTTTTTGAAGGTCTTCAATGAAGTACCAGTGGCTTGGGAAGAAACTCAAGAAAGTGATGTTTTGACGTGAGTTTTAAATTTGCTGGATAAATCGAAAATTTATTGCAAGCCGCGCAAGTTAAAACCCGCAGTACTCCAACAGCGCAGCAGCAGCACAAGCACTGAGCAGACCAGCAGACGAGGGCCACGTAAATTCACTGATAAGAGTTATACAAGTAATCAATCATCCATGTTTTAAAGAAAAAAATGTATTTTTCTGAGTATAAATAATTCGTCTCTCTCGAACCGTCAATCGACTTTTTGCCTTCAAGGAAAGGAAGGATATTTCGTTGTAAATCAATAGGCCGTTCAAAAGAAATTTACAAAGAAACAGTAGGTTTTGGAAACACACATCACCTTTTTAAAAATAATTGTTAAATTGACACGTATGTACATTGTATGTCATCACGAATTGTCATTTACGTAAGACAATGTGATAGGCAGCCTAAATTTGGCAGTACTTACTAGGACGTGGAAACAGAGCTGTGAATCTCAAAATGAGGTTATATATCTATCTTTTCTGAAATACAAAAATTAGCGTGAGGATTTCTAATATCAGGATTTACGTGTAAGATGTGAACAAAAACCATACAAATTTGATTTTTTTTTCCCAAAGAAAACAACTCGGGTGTTGATATATTATTGCTCATTTCTACATAAAACAAAAAAGCTGTGATTTCATGGGAAACGTCTGACAGTGTATGCCAAGTAATTTTTTACTAATATATAAGCTCAACAATGTCTTTCGTGAGAAATATTATTTTTTGGCTGCTCGAGATGGCTGCATTTCTTGCGACTTGTTACCTTTTTCTATTGTGCCTCTATCCGCTGATGATTTGGATGGTTGTGAAAATATTGATTGCAAAGAGGCACGAGCCAGAGAAGAAGGACAAAAATGAGGTGACAGTAGGTATTTTTCATCCCTACTGCAATGCTGGTGCTGGAGGTGAGAGAGTACTCTGGGCTGCTGTCAAGGCACTCCAGACCAACTATGATAATGTACACATTTTTATTTATACTGGCGATGTGGAACACGATAGGGAGAAAATTATTAATAACGTCGAAAAAGTTTTTGATTTCAAACTGAAAAAAGACAATATTAACATTGTCTATTTGCGTAGGAGAAAATGGGTGGAGGCAAAAATGTATCGAGTTTGTACTCTGCTTGGTCAGGCTATTGGGTCAATTTGGCTTGGCATGGAGGCTCTGGCACTTTTTAAGCCTGATGTTTACATTGATACCATGGGCTATGCATTTACCTATCCATTGTTCAAGTATGTTGGAGGCTGCAAGGTTGCATCCTACACCCACTACCCTATGATTTCCACAGACATGCTAAGCCTTGTGTCTCGAAGGTCAACTACTTACAACAACAGACACCTTATTGCTAGAAATTTAGTTCTTACTGTCCTAAAGCTTGGATATTACAAAGGAATTGCTTTTTTGTACGGACTAGCTGGCAAGACTGCTAACATTGTGATGGTAAATTCTTCGTGGACCAAGAATCATATTAACTCCATTTGGAAGTGTCCTCAGAGGACTCACCTTTTGTACCCACCCTGTGATGTAGATAAGCTTGTACAGTTACCTCTTTTGAGTGATGAAGAAAAGAATAAAGAAATCCGTCTAGTTTCTGTTAGTCAATTTAGACCAGAAAAAAATCATGCTCTTATGATAGAGGTGATGAATAAGATAAAATCTTCAGTTGATGAAGAAACTTGGCTAAAAGTGCACTTGATACTGGTAGGTTCTTGTCGCAATGAAGATGATGATGCATATGTACGGAAGCTGAAAGACTTGGTTCATTTATTAACAATAGATGATAATGTTAAATTTAAAATAAACATCCCGTATGCTCAGCTAATTGCTGAAATGCAGCAGGGCACTATTGGTATTCATGCTATGTGGAATGAACATTTTGGAATAAGTGTTGTTGATGCTTTAGCTGCTGGACTGATTATGGTAGCCCATGCTAGTGGAGGACCAAGAGCTGATATCATTGATACCAAGGATGAAACAAGAAACGGTTATCTAGCCAGAGAAGTGGACGAGTATGCTCAGACTATAGTTTCCATCTTAAATATGAGTACTGAAGAAAAAAATGCAATTAGAAGTGCTGCTAGGAAATCTGTCCATAGGTTTTCAACCAAAGGCTTTGAGCAAGAGTTTACGAGAATCGTAGAACCGCTTTTCAAGTTGAAGCAAAGATAATATATTCCTTACAAAGTCTGTATGAAAAAAAATTTGCATTTGTTAATTAATTTTATAAATTTGAAATTTATTCTTGTAGTTTATTTTATTTCTGAGCAGAAAATAAAGACGAAAATAATGAAACAAAATTTTTATTTCAACCTTATAAATTTTTTTTCCTTAGAATTTGCTTTATAAAATAAATAACAATAAATATTTAAAATAGCATCTTAAACGTCTTCACGGTTATTAATTTTACATTTTACTGGGTCATTTCAATTTTTCCTTTGTAAGCTGGTATCATGTAGCTTTCGGTCAGACTTTGCTGCACCCTTGGGAGCTGTGCAACTTTCAAATTTTCTAAATTTGTCTTACCTCTACGTTGACTTACGCGTTTGGTTACTTGTTTGGCCCACTCCTGAATTTCGATGGGTGATTGTTCTTTTATCACGTTACAAATATCTTGAATGAACCAGGTGCCTGAAATTTTCTTATAAAAAGTTAATCGGTTTAACAAAGTCTTTCAAAAATTTATCTACCTCGTTCTTCGTCTCTCCATGCTGAAAAATCCATTATTGTGGCTTGGAACAGTAAAAAATGATTATGATGAATAGGAGATGGGCCATCTCCAACAACTCCTGTAGGTTCATCAGTATTTTCTATTAAACCTATGAATTATATTTTTTTTTTAACTTGATGTAAGACTTGTTCTTTTGTTGATTAGATTTTATTTTTACCCAATTCTTTTCCTTGACACGCTTGCAGTATAACACATTTAAACATATTTTTCAAATTTTTACAGCAGAGTTTTTCTTCGATTGTTTTAACCATAATAACTTGATTGTCGGAAAAAAGAACTGCTCCTGAAATTCATTTTATTTTTAAATATTACTGATTTTGTCAGCCTTTTTTTTAAATTCATGGTACCTGCATAACCATGACTGAGTATGCATAAAAAAATACATCCATAACTTTGATCCATAGTATTCAAATCATCAAGCAGTATCATCATATCTTCTTTTGTCAAATCACAGAATGACTCCACTTCAAATCCGCACCCTTTAAATGTTTCTCTTAAATTTCTACAATCCTCCAGAGAACCTACCCTTGGTTGCCCCTATTTTTTTTTAGTATCAAATTTTAATCGAATTTTTTTAGAATCTAGTGCAAATCATACCTTGAATACCCCTTCAGTAAAAGAACTGATATTCACAATAAAGCAAAGCTTTTTGTGATTCGTAGCCCATTTTGTATTATTGCTAGTAGGCAGGCTGTTTTTGATTTGTAAAGAAGATTTATAATTGTCAGATTTTGTATTCCTTTGTACATTAGTATTCCTAATGATTGGTTTTTTCCAGGATTCAAAATTGATATCTGCCTGCAATATAGACAGGCATCCTGTAATTTTTAGATTTTGAATGAAATTTTCCATCTTTGGATTGTCTGAAATGACACAAATTGGGCATATACATTTTTTGCTATAAAATAGTCGTGTTAGTCTTGGGATATCTTACTCTCATCAACTGTGAAATACTGGCTCTCTAGCCAGTGCAGCATATGCAGCTCTAAAGCTTCTTCTTTTTTAATGTTCATTGGCACAGAATCACTAATTTTTAATATTAATTTTGAACTGTAAATACTGGGCAATTCTTTACATATAAAGTATAAACTTTTGATCACCCGATTCAAGTAGGGGGATATATTGTGTATCGATATGACCAACTCTTCTGTCATTTTCTCCAATTCTTTTGAAGTGAAACCTAATTTCATGATTATGCTCATGTTTCCTGTAATCAACAGGACTTCTAACAACTTCTCCTTCCACTCTGTTTGTCTGTGCAGTCCAAGGAAAATTGCACGAGGATCCTTATTCAGTAAATTTATAGTCTCTGGGACATTTGTCTTAGTATTAGTAAATAAAAAAATTATAGAAATCACATCTTCTATTTCTAAATCATCAAATATTTCATTTAGTTGTTCTTTGAAAATTCTATCTTTAGAAAAATAACTGGTTAATGCTTTTGATGGTGATGCATCTGCATCATGAACCAAAGCCATGGTTGCTCTTCAGTGATTGATTTTATATTTTTGTATTACTTCTGAGAAACATTCATAAATATTTTATCAAACTTATAAGTATTTGTATGTACAAACTATTTCAATTTTGAATCCATCACACTATCACAGCTAGGTTATAAAACTAATGTTTCCTTGTTGAAACATTCATTTCAGGAATCAGGACTGAAATTCAGGTACTTAGTTTTTTTCAGTCCAGTATGTAATCACACGAAAAAAAAACACTGTTGGAAAATAAATTACACCTAGAATAAAAAAAATTATCGGTTTTTACAGACTGCATAGCAGATTTTAGATAAGGGTAGTAGGGTACAGAGGAAAACTGCCATATAGGCCTCTTCACTCTTCATTCTTGGCCTTGGGTCACTTATAATTGTGACTCCGGTATGCCATATTAAAACTTTTGTGTATATGTAATAATTTTTCCGTTTTCACTACTGCTCCGTCGACGGCACGGACTCCACCGCGGAACAGGAGCTATTGATAATAGCACATGTGGAGAAAAAAACCCCACAGCGGTGCCGCGAGTGGACGGAGCGGAGAATCGAACACTCGAGCCCTCCGGGCGGAAGGCAAACGCTCTACCACTGAGCCACTGCTAGCTCCAATATATAATTATATATTTGTACATCGTATATTTCAATGAGATCCTTGCACGAATATTCTTCTTCAGTTTTTCAGATTATGGAGGGAAAAAGAATTCATGTTTGGATGTATTTTTATAGAAAAACATTTATTAAATAATCGACAGTTACATTTAGTTATTCGTCAATTCTGTACATAATCATAGGAGATTTCTTTTCTCTCTTTTCAATACAAATCATTTATAAATATGTACACATGTTTGAGCAAATATTTTTCGTTTCATTTTTATATGATCAATCGAAATCGAAATCATGATCCAACATTGATTATAACATTATTGTTTTGCATTGAGCTTTACATGTTATGTGTAATTCTTACTATCCCACGGAATAGGAAAAAATATAAGAATGAACTATTGTGACTTTCATTCGTTCGACTAGGTGTTTAATTAACTATACAAATTACAATACTTACATATATCACGAGACGACGGGACATATATTAGCGCCTTAAAAAGAAAGTTAGAAATAAATAGTCAATTTATCAAACGAGTTATTCAACAACTGTTAGCACTGTTAGCAATGATAATTGCATTGATTTGAGTTCACTTGGCAAGCATATCGGACACACGGTTAAATTTTCAGATTATTACTGTGTATTAAAAAAAAAATATATATATTACAGCAATTAGACCGTAATTCATTGATTTGTCAGTATTTAAAAAATTTGGCAAAGCTATTTATGGTAAATGTGTCGAAGCTTTTAATTTCTTATGATAACCATCATCAACATATTAAAATAGTTCCCTTACTTTTCAATTCACCTTTATAAAAATTCATGTATACATATTATATGCATGAATACAAACATATTCATGATTATTCGCGTAAAAATGACTTCGCAGTGATTACACACTCTTACAATAATCAATATCTTGATATCTATGTTATTCTCAAAATAACTCTACCAGTCTCTCTTTTCTTTAGCAAACATAAAAAATATACTTTTTTCGCTCTCTTTTTCTACTTGAATCACTTTTCGCTGAATATACATATCTCCTTTTACTTACATCAATCATCAAAAATATGTTTTTCTCTCCCTCACTTATCACGCTAAAAAACTGCATTATGGTATACAATGATTTGATAGGCTTCTACGGTCGTAATAAAATTCTATTCGAAAAACACTTAATTCGAACATGAAGAGCATCCCGTTGATTTTTGTTTTTATCTACGTAATCAGTATTATCATCCACATCTTCAGTACCACTTGTTCGGTGTGATTCCCGAGAACGCATAAATAATTCCTAGTATTGAATAAAAAAAGTTTCTCGAGAACATAATGTAGTGCGAAACGAAAAAAAAAGCTCGCCAATAAGACGAGTTGCGTATTGCATCTGGTTTTCTTCTCACTTGCAGTCTCTTTTGTTTATCATTATAATTATACTGGCGCGTGAAATTACAGCAGCGAAGTCGCGCTAATCTTGCCGTCTAGACGGATTGCTTTTTTACAGGCGTCAACCTCAGGCCCTTTGATAGCATTTGAGTCTCGAGATCTTTGTCCTCGTCTTCGTATCTGAAACGGCATATCGATCGGTTGGGTTTTTTTTTATCAGTTGAATATTATTCACGGAAATAATACATTTGAAATTTTGCGTGCTTGAATAAAGTAAAGAAGCTTTTAAAAACACAAATGAAGCAAATATGAGACAAACAAATTCGAAGCATGCAATACGAATAAACGAAAAATGAAGATTAATTTTTGCATAAAAAATTTAAAAAAATTTGTATTGCCTTTACGTCATGGTGTTGAAGTTTAATTTTTAATCAAGCGTTTGTTCTAATTTTCATTTAAATTTTACTCATAATTTTGCAGATTTATTGCTTTATGATAAGCGCCGGCTTACCAGTGACTGCGGATGTGCAAAAGTAAGCGAAGCCGTGCGTGTTCCCTCTCTTTCTAATACCCTCTGCCCGTAATGTCTATTTTTTTCTTACATTATCGAGAATGATTATTCTCTACACTTTTAGACATTGACACATGTTATTTATGTTTTTGATGATTGGAAGGTATTGATAGTTATGAAATAACATTAAGCAGGTGTATTATGTGAGCCTCCACAATTATTTAGATTCTATTTTTCGGTTTCTTTTTTTACTTTATCAAGTAAAGTGCACCTAATGAAAAAAAAATATATAAAAATAAATGTGTTATTAATTGGACGTCAAAAGGTATCCCCAAACTTATCTTACATTATTAAACGTACATAATAGAGAGCTTAGACAGAGCATAGTGTACGTGTTGGAATTATAAGATTATCCTTTTTACGAAATATTTTGCATTTATCTCTTGCAATAAACTTCATTCGTACATTATTCTCGCAATGTAAATCATGTACTCGATGAAAATTGTGCATTTCAAAAGTACGTAAAAATCTAGCATGCATTTTTTTAAGTAAAATAAAAACATGCAAAACAAAGTCCATTGCCAAACAACTGTGGTTCATGTCTCATAAAAATCCTAATTAATAAAATACTCGTAAAAATAAAATTATAAATAATATTTTCGAAACTTGTAGACAAAAAAAAATCAAAACACACAGTATGGATAACGAGAGCAACATGATGGAAAAATCAAGCCATGCATGAGAGATTCGGGGATTTTGTGACTTTGGAATACACGTGATGGACGGTGATGTAAAACAGGCTCCCGAAAAACCACTTTACATGACCGCCAGTCAGACGAAGAAGGAATAGAGGAGCGATTCCTTGCGGGGCGAGACAAAAGACTCGGTCAGATAGTAGGAGAGCGCGTAGGCAATAAAAATCGCAAGGACGATGCAGGTGTAGGACAGGTTGGGATAATCGGCGAGGGCGTCCGATTCGGCGCCAACTATGAGTGTCGGGCAAGAGGGTCTACGCCACCTTTGTCGCTCCTCCTCCAGGAGGGCTATCAGGGAGTCCCGCTTAGCCACTATCTCTAACATTTCCGTGAGGATCTCTCCCTCCTTCTGCACGTCGGCGCTCGTTTTCTTCTCATCTGGAGGGGCAAAAATTAACACACGCGTTAAAAACACAGCCTCCCCTTTCGCTCGAGCTCAGTGAGATCGTAGAGACGATGATATCGTTAGACTGACCATCGTCGGCTAGTCTCTCGCGCAGCTCCTGCTGCAGCCGGTCGTGCCGATCCTCGAGCTGTACTTCCTGGGCGCGAACGAGCAGCTCCTTCTCGTACCTCCGGAGCTCCGTCCGCTCGCGCATCAGGTCGAACCACTCGCGCAGAAGGTCGGCCTCCTCCCGGTCGGAGCACTCTGTGACGAACATTTTTCACACGTTAATACAACGCGCATCATCGGGGAAAATCGGCACGGTGACCATCTATCGATATACGTATATGTGAGTATAGTATACCTCCTTCTCCCCTCAGCGCCTTCTCGACGCTGACGCCCCTGCTCTCCAGCTCGCGCTGCTTGACCTCCGTCTCCTCGAGCTTCCTCTGGATCTCCTGCGCCATCCTCAGTCTTTTGAGCTGCGCCTGTCTCGCCAGGCGCTTCGCCGTCCTCACCTTACGCGGAATACTGTTGGTCGAGCCCTCGGCCGTGCTCGAGGCCTTGTTCAGCTGCGAGATCGACAGCGCCTGGGTTTTCGAGTCCTCGTCCGACAGGCTGTCCTCTGATTGACAAATATTTTATTACAGTTTTTCGTTTGGTGGTTGAATAAGTGGATAGTATATTGTACAAAGTCCAACCGGAAACGTTGGCGGGCATGGTGTAGTTGACGGGCGGTGGCGGCACAGGCGGCGGTACCATGTCGACGAAGAAACTGCCGACGTTCAGCATACCCTCGCAGACGCTCTTTGGCCTCTTGTCGAGCTGCGCGTTGGCCTTGTCGAGCTGTAAGTTATCACGGATCAGTACCAGTCGCCTGATATAACTTTTACAGAAACAAACGGCTCTGTATAGTGTCTTTTTCACTGCAAAAATAGGACGCTCGATGCAGGGGGTGCTATTGTTGCTATTGTTTACAACTACGAAAAAACTGCACTCTTCTATGGGTAATTCTTTTTTACAAACTTCTACTACTATATAGTTTTTGCAAAAGTGTGTATGTACACGATGGAATATATTTTTTTTTCTTTTCTTTCGACGCGTAGTTTTGTAGTGAAAAACGCCGTGCGAAATTCAAACGGAACTAAGTATACAGCGTGAAAACAGTTGTTAGAGAAAAATGTCAGAACAAATACCAATACCTATATGCAACATATTTTGATTGAAACGAAATTTATTTCTGATGGTTTGCGAAACTCTTGTTATGTTATCAATCAATAGATCATGCAAAATTTGTTTAACACATCTACTACTCGATAGGTATTGTCGAGGGTAACTTTTAGCACACACAAAACGGGAAATGAGGAAAAATGATCATAATAAGCAATCAACTGAAAATCAAAGCATCAACGTAAGGTCGAACTAAACAAAGGAAGCATCATTAGTCTTTTCGTCGTGTGATTTGCATTGTTGTAATACGAAAATAAATTTTAATTGCATACAGTGTACTGTGGTTACAAATGTAAAGAAAAATATTAATAAGCGCTCGGCGTTTAAAATTTTGCAATTTGCTTGTTGTGGCTGCGCTTGTAAAAAAATTGTACAAAAGTACATAAAAATCAATTGCCTGTGTTCTCATTAATATAAATTGGTATAATAAAGTGCAATATTGCGTATTTGGTTACACACGACAAAAATGTAATGCTTAGCTAAAAAAAATACCTGCAATTCAAACAATAGCTAATTGAAGTTTACTGGAGCAAAAAGTAGGTAAAGTTTTTTTTGTTTGTTTTTTTTTGGTTTGTTTGTTTTTTTTGCAACGACTACGTATTTATAAATTGCTTACATCTGACCCAACCGAATACGCTTTTAACAACTGAAACTCGTCAAAAAATCATAAGTTATAAAAACGTAATGTATAGATTTGCTGCTCGCTTTTAGACGAAAAAAAAAAAGAAAAAAAAAACAGCAACCAAAGATCCCGAAAGATTCTCACTGCGTACACTGCAGGAGCGTAAAACCAACACAACAGCCAAACGCACCTTTCCCTTCTCCTTAGACTTTGGCGTAAGCCGGAACATGGAGAGCTTGCCGTGATCCTTGGGCGGCGACAGCGAGTCCTTCCTCTTGAAAAAGTCCGACACCGCCTGAATGATGCTCTTGCGCCTCTCGGGATCCTTGGACGACTTCTTCGACTTGTCGCGCTTCGTCACACCACCAGTCTCCCCGTGATGATCCCTCGTCGGGGACGACGGCTCGGCCGACAACAGCTCGTCCAGGCTCTTGGTCGCCATCGCTTTGACATTGTCCGTGCTCTTGCTCGTCTGCAACTGGCCGTGCCTAACGATCGGCGTCGACGCGTACCTGCCGTACAACAGCCCGAAGCTGTACCTGTTGGCCGCCGACGGCTCCTCGTCCGTCTCCGACTTGAGCTGCCGCCTGGCCACCTTCATTCGCAGTTCTCTCAACCGATCCTCCGGACTCAGCCCCAAATCCTCGTCGCTCTTCAGCCGCGCCCTGGCCCTCGCGTCCTGGCGCGCCTTCTCCGCGGTCTTGCGCGCCTCCTCGTGCTTCTGCCTCGGCGGTGCCACCGGGGTGCGAAACAGCGAGTCCTCGGTCGCCAGGGAGCCGCTGCCGTTCTGGTTGCTGTCGTCGTCCGTGTTGTTGAACACCGTCGCGCGATACACGGCCATACCCGCGGTGGGACTGCCGATGCTGCTCGTCGGCGGCGTAGTCAGGGGCGGCGGGCAGCACTTGAGGGACGGACTGCTGGGCAGGTTGGTGAACGAGGCGGTTCTCGCCGCTCGCTTCGCCCTCTTCTCCGCGGACTTTTGCTTCTGCGCCTCGAGCTTGTCCATCAGCAGATCCTGAATGGTCTTGACCTGTTTGCTGCGCTCGCGCGTTATCTCCTCGAGCTTTCGCGACGTGGCTGGCGAGTTGAAGCCGTTGTTAAGACCCCTATTCGCCTCCGGGGTCTTTACTTGTTGCTGCTGCTGTGGCTGGTTGTCTTCCAGTAGCCCTACCCCGAGAGACTCGGTGGAACTGCGCGATCCGTGGTGGACCGAGGGCTTGGATGCCCGGCGCCGGGACTTGCGCACTTCGTTCGGGTCCTTCGCGCTGAACTCGGCTATGCGCGACTGCAGCTTCTTCACGTATTCGAGGTAGTCCGCGTTATTCGTGTCCTCCGGTGTCTTCGGCGCCACGCTAGGAGTACTGGCAGCCGGCTCTGGCGTCGTCTTCGTGGCCTGGCTGGCTGTCTCCGAACCGCGGATCGTCACTCCTCCCCCGGGATTCATCGGACTCGCCAGTACCGTCACGACCTCGCTCGTAGTCGTGTCCTCGTGGGGCTCGACCATCAGCAGACTGTCCTCGTCCATCGACAGGCACATCAGCTCCCTGCCCTGACCCGATCCCTCCTCTCCCTCCCCGCAGCCGGTCACCTTGATCTCGCAAGCCGGCTCGTTGCGCACGAGCCCGTTGAGCCTCAGTCTCTCGCGCACGTCGTCCATCGTCACGGGATCGAACTCTATGACGTTCTCCTCGCAGTAGGGCGTCTGAGCGTCCGACGACTCCTCGAGCTCCGAGCTGACGATCGGGGCGCCCACAGCGTTGGTCCTGCAGCCGAGGGGCGCCAGCGACAGCGGCCCGGCTGTCCTGAAGTTGACGAACTCGATGTAGCCGCGGTTCGGCTGGGGCTTCGACAGGTCTCTCAGACTGTCCTCCTCGAGCAGGCTCTCGTTGTCCGTGTCCATGAAGCCGATGTCCTCCTCGCAGTTGGCCAGCATCTTCGAGGCTATCGTGCTCGGCTGCTGCTGCTGCTGCTGCTGCTGCTGCTGCCGCCTGTTGGCCAAGTCGGCGAGCATCTCCTCCTGGGAGTAGTCGAGCTCTATGTCCGTAAGATCCTCCCCGTTGGCCATGCGCGCCGTCGTCCGCTCGGTCGAGGGCCTCTTGCTGCCGCGGCACTCGGGATTCATGTCGTACTCGACGTCGCGCAGATCCTCGGACACTAGGTCGTCCCCGTCGCGGGCCCACTCGGAGAACTCGGTCTCGGTGTACGCGGCCGTCGTCGCGTCGTTGTCCTCGGAGTCGTTTCTGCTCGAAGCTCGCGAAGCCACCGAGGCGGGACTGCTGCGCCCGCTGAGGCTGTTTCTCCCGTCGATGATGGTTGGCTCGACCTCGGCCGGCTGGAGCTTCAGGGATTTGAGGCCGCTGTTGAGCGCCTCGACGGTGCAGGAGGGCCTGGCGCTGCTCGGTGGACTGGGCTTGGCAGCGGGCTCGTGGGTGCTAGTCTCCTCGAGGAGGTAGGAGCACTCTATCGAGTCCGGCTCGAAGGTGGCCCCGTCCCCCTCGGGTGTCCTGTCGGCCTCCTCGTCCAGCAGCAGGTAGCCGTCGGTGCTGTGGATCTGTAGCCTCGGTGGCGACAGGTTCGACGCCGGTTTGGCCGCCACAGCGTTCTCGGCCTCGCTGGAGGAGAGCGAGTCGCTGTCGATTTCGTCCGAGTCGTCGACGCTGCTGCTGCTGCTGCTGCTGCTACTGCCGCCGTCGTCGTCGTCTTCCTTGTTCTCCTTGTCCTCCTTCTCCTTCCTGTTCCTCTCCCAATCGACCTGGGGCACGATTATCGACGTCTCGTGCAGCGGGCTCCTGGGCCGCGAGTCGTCCTCGTCGACGGGGTTGCTGTCGCCGTTGCTGAGCTGGCGCGTCGTCGTCGTGACGACCGCCTCCCCGATGTTCTTCGTTTCTACCAGCGGCGTTGGGGTCTCGGAAGTGACGTCAGGTTCTCCGGGTTGCTGCTGCTGCTGCTGCTGTTCCCTGGACTCGCTCGTCGGGGACGGTTGCTGGGACTTCTCCTCGACGATCGTCGCCGACTTGGACGGTTCGATAATCACGCTGGCGGGCTTGCCGTTGACCTCCTTCACGAGGTCCGGCAGCTGGACGTTTTTGGCGTTCTTGTCTGCAAAGAGCAATGTGTACCAGCGTTATTTTATCATCCTTTCCGTACATAATAAGGTGCCCCGTTTGCTCGAAAACTCACCGGCAGTGGGATGGACGCTGGACTTGGCATCGAAGCTGAACGCCTTGACGGTCGGCGACGCCTCGGCATTGCCGAAGAGTGCCGAGGGTGACAGGGGCGAGAGGGGCTGTCCAGCCGAAGCCGAGAGCTTCGGCTTGTTCGTGCCCTGCAGGAAGGCCTGCATCGACGGGCTGGGCTCGGCCGCGGGGATGAGTAGCTTCTGCTGCTGGGATATGGCGTCGCTGAAGTTGCGCAGCCTCGTGTCCATGTTCGAGGTGGAGCCCGACTTGACGACCGAGCCCCCGAAGCCCGAGCCGCCGAGCAGGTAGCGCTTCTTCAGCTCGAGCGAGAGCCGCGAGGCGATGCCCTCCGTCGAGTGCGTCCGGTTGAGCAGGTTGTCGCCCTTGCGGGGGATCGCCAGGGGCGTCTGCTGCTGCTGCTGCTGCTGCTGCTGCTGCTGCTGCTGTGGCCGGGAACTGTTCGTCAGGGTCTTGGAGTAGTCGTTGTTCGTCGCCGTCGCCGTCGTCGTCGTCGTCGTTGTTGTCGTCGTACCATCCTTAGACTTTGGCGGGCTCGACTCGTTCAGGGCGTTCAGCTTTGAGATCTGCTGGTGCTGGTGATGTCTCTGAAAGTGCACGGCGTTTTAAAGTGGCTCGGTAATAAAATATTCATAGGTCCTATTTTGAAGTGATTTAAAAAGTGAATTGCTGACATTTGATGGTAAAAAGTCAATTTTGTTTGAAACCAACTGCTCTATCACCGTGATCACCGTCAATAATATGATACGTAAAAGCTCACCTTATGCTGGGCCGATCTCCTGTTGTTGCCGCCGGGCTCTGCGCCCCTGATGCCGTTGACGTTGCCGCCTCCGTTGACGGGCGTAATGACGCGGCTCTTGATCTGGACCTTCTTCGGCTCGACGTAGTCGCCCCGGGTCTTGCGCACGTGGGCGTCGTTTATCGTGATCTCGGGTATCTCGTGTTGCGTGGGCGTCGCGCCGTCGTGCTCGAATTCAGAGTCGGTCGAGATCTCCGTCGCCGAGTTCTCGGCCTCGCTGCCCTCCGAGTCGTCGTCCTCGTCGTCCGAGGCGATCTGGGGAGCAGTGCGTTGTT
>JAPYYV010006958.1:0-15898 GCA_030522625.1 Copidosoma aretas | reverse complement strand
TTTTTCCCCCGTCCCCCCCCTTCCCCCCCCCCCCCTCCTACTTACACACACCTAACAATTATTGGATCATCCTCCCCATAGCCTCAAACAATACAAAGAAAAATTTGCTTTATTTCTCTGTGATTTTGACCAAAAAAAATTTGGGTTGAACCGTTCCACGGACATCCTGACAGTGCCTTACACCTTTCCACAATTGTGGGGGATTTGCGCTTATGGAGTTATTATTATTGATACAGATTTTTATGTTTCGTTGGTTTTTGTTGTTCATTCATTGAATTATCTATTTTTTCCACACTGCCCAAGAGGCAAATAGACAGGTGCGCTAACTTTTTGTCATTGTTATTATATTAATCAGTATTTAAATTTTGTTAAATTAATACATAATAATATACGATATGATATGGACGTGGAAAAGTTATACAATTATAAAATAATAACAATCGTGGAAGTTAATCGCCAGTAAGATCAATACATAAAAATATGCGACATGATATGGACGTGGAAAAGTTATATAATTATAAAATAATAACAATCGTGGAAGTAAATCGCCAGTAAGGCTTGTGCTTCATTCTTAAACAGTGCCTTGTTGCGTAGCACTATTTTAGAGTTGGGCCCGAGGCTAATGAGGCGAGCGGGACACCCCCAAAAAGTCGCTTAGAAATAGGTGTAAGTGACCACGTAATACTAATGACTAATGTCAGTTGTTTCTTATGTTTTTAAGATCGCTCAATACGAAATTAGTGTTATTTCTCCCAAAAAAATGAGGCATCCATGTCAAAAATAGATTTTAAGTGAAAAATCGAGAATACGGGTTTTTGTGCTTTTTCACATTCAACTCGCTGTTACTCCGGCAATTGTCTATATTTCTTTTTAAAACTTTTTTTACTTATTCCTGAGAGAATAAACATTTAAAAATTTTGTGTCTTGAGTCCCCACAAAATTTTTTGATCATGCACAGAATTTTTAAAGTTGAGTCGCCAGATTTCTTGAGTCTTAACGTAGTTTCGCAAAAGTTGAGTGAAAAGGTTTTGAAGTTCGTAAAACTGATAATTTTTTTAATATATAATACATAAGTAAGTTTTCTACAAAGTTTCAGCCTTCTATCTTTAAAAAAAAAAATATGCGTGTCTAAAGTTCACTCATGTTAGGGGTGGCTCCCACTCCCCTACATCAGCTCTAATAAGCCACGGAGAGACAGACACCCCTGTACCTATCTAAAAAAAAAATAATAATTATGTACCATGTGAATACCTATTATTTTTGAATAATAACTATATACCATACCATATATGTATACTTCATTTTTTCAAATAATGATCCGCCTGTGTCACCTATAACCGTGATAAATACGCATTAAAAAAAATTGTTTAGTAAATTCTCAATGTAACACTGTTTTGATAAAGTACCTTTATTAACATCTTTTAATTGTTTTACAAAATCATTAAAAATATTTATGATTCGCATTTTTTTTTTCAATGCGTATAAAAGTAATCATATAAAAATGAGTTTTATGATGAATCTAATAAAAGTCAAATAATTAAGAACATTTCACATCTAAAATCTATGTATCTTCTGCATATATGTACATACGTATGAAAAATATAATTTTTTTAGCATAACTATACTTCGTAAAATATTATCTCATCATGCCTTGTAATAGTATTAAGTAAAGAAGAAATATTTTTATAACAACTTTGTTTCTTAACGTACAATCAATGTTTCTAAAAACAACTAATATTCACCTGTAAGATTTATTAATTGTAGTAAAAAATTAGTAAAAGTAAAATAAATATGTATCATTTACCTAAATATTTCCTTCCAAACAATATTTTGACTTTATTACTATTTTCATTTTCATTTCGTATAAAAATACAATCTTTAGTTTTGCATCTATATAAAGCAACATTTAATTGACCAAGTAAGACATGGTGTTTTTTTTAGTATAGACCGACCCCGTCCAAAGTTTGACAATATGATCTGTTTATTATCATAGCATAAACTAAAACTAAAGTAAATTGCTTTCTGTTCTAAATAAATCGTGACAAAGGTGTGTTTAAATTATTTCAAGAAATTGTAGGTATGGAAACTCTTAGAGAAATTTTCTCACCAGTTATTACTTCTGCTTCAGCATTATATTCTCGTTATCTTGTTATTTTAACTTTCTACCATTACATAAGCCATCTGATGTTCACAAATTTCTTATTGACATAACAACTACTTTAATTTTAAAAATAAATTCATGAGGTGGTGGACCTCACGAATACTATTCAGAATTTCCATCGGAAAATTAAGATAAATAGTATCGTTAGATTTGTCAACACCTTTATTAGTTGCATGATCAATACTATAATATGTTTCCATTTCCCCTTTCATTTAATTTTTAATTTTTAATATTCAAAAAATATGTGTACTCATTATAAGAAGTAAGTATAACATTTTTCATTGAAAAATTGTCTATTGATTTAAACATTTTCAAACATATATCTTTTGTTCTCATTATCTCAGGGATTTTAAATGTTTCAATCTTTCCTTTGCCAATATCAAGGAAAATTTTTGAAACCTTATGTTCGAAAGAAAGCATTTTTTTTTTAATTTTAAAGTTTTCATAAATGGCTAAACAAATAAACATTTAATTGTTCCTCTAAATATAATGCATCTATTACTATTTTTTACAAAAGGAAGGATTTGACGGGAATTGTCTGACGGGAAATATTTGACACACCCCAAAATAATTAGTTTATCTCTAAAATAATTTTTTTGTATCACAAAGGTATCTTAACTTTCTTTATACTATTTTAAGGCTTTCTTAAGTATCATAGAAGCTTCATCAAAAAAGATTAAATAAGATTCTCTTAATTATTTTTTAACAGGTTCTAATTCTAAAAATGCGCAGTTTATATTATATAAATCAAGTACCAAGCAGAAAGTTCTATAACTTTTCATTCCTTTCGGTATTAACACTGATGCAATCTCAGTCCATGCCATTTATAAAATTTGTTTACCGCGAGAAATAAAGCAATCAATCAGTGTTTTATACAGAAATATTTTTCCTAAACCACCCGAACCATCTATAAGAAAAATTTTATTATTTTGTTTACATATTATTTTAAAAATATTTCTTTGTTTATCTTTTAAACAATGTGTAATAATTCAAACATATTTTTACAAAAAGTAATTTCTTCCTAATTGTTCCCTTCGTGTGATGAATCAATTGGTTTAGGTGTGGGCAGGTTATATTATTCACAAGATCTATCTTCCACGACGAAAATCTGATTCATATGTAAAAGAGCTTTATATTCGTTATCAACAATAAAACCTTCTGTAAAATTCTTTTCATACTTATTCCAAACATTGTTATCAAAATCTTTTGTAAAAATAAAAACCGAGCAAAAAATTGTTTCAATGGATGATGTAACATTACCGTACTTGCTTCTTTGAAAATATCATCAATTTATTTGTGACATTAAATTAACCCCATTGCTATAGAAGTATCTTTGAATGTTTTATGATTTGCTCCTTTATATGTTTTTATATCTTTAAATGAAGTAACTCCTTTCATCTTGTGCATTATTAATTTCATACAAAAACTTCCGTGAACTTTTGGAGAAACAATATTTAATCTTCCGATGGCAGTATTTTTAATAAAGTTTTTCCATAAATCCCAAATTTTCAATTCATTATTAAATAAATATTTTTCTGAGTTTACGTATTTCAATGATTTTGCAATATTATCTGTTTTATCCAAGTCAAACCATGCTGTAAGACATGATTCCCTATATTCTAAAGGATTTTTTATTTTGATTTCTTCAATAAAGATTTTTGTTTTTTTTTCAAGATGTACCATTAAATTTACTACTGTATGAGTCCTACCGCACATTGGACATTTTTACATAATCCAAGCTGCTTACGTCGGACTTAAATATCTACCATCGACATCATTTTTTATTTCAACTTTAATTTTAATATCATTATTGTCACATTTTTTAAATTGGATAAATGCTCTATTACCACCCTCAATTTTGACAGTTTTTTATTGTTTGAAATTGTTTCAGCAGACATAATTTCATTATTATTGTCTGGTGATATAATTTTATTATCAGAATTTAATGTTATTAAGAGATGTGCGTGTGATAAACCACGTTTCTAAAATTCAATAGTGTGGACATAAGTTGAAATTTTACCAAAAATGTTATTTTCAGTTATGTTACTTAAAATTGATTGTAATTTTGTATGAAATAACCTAACTGTCATATAAGGTGTATTATTTGATGTAGTATTTTTGGGAAATTTTGTCGAAATCAATTATAATTCCTTTCATTTTGGATTACATGATACAGTTGTGAATAAATCAGGTTCACGACATTTTCTCATAATGGCCATTGCATCTTCATAATGTTGCTGCATATATCGAGGACTTTTAACGTATGTTAATGGTAATTGTATTGTAGTGAATACTGTAGGCCCTTTTTATTTTTTTTTATTTATTGCAAGTGTTATTGATAGTAACTGATATATAAATTAAATTTTTCAAATAAAAAGAAATCAAATCATTTTTTGCCTAATTGTATACATATACATCGTAAAAAAGTAGCTGTACATATATTATAATGTATGAAAAATTACTGAACAAAATTGTATCTTAATTATTTATAATTTTTTAGTCATTATTTGATTTGTTTGAAAAACTTTATAAATACTGCAACCTTCTACTCTCTAAAAGGGATCGTTCTTAAATTACGTAAGGGTTTCTAGAAAGGGAGAGTGTTTCGAAATTCTCTATGCATTCTTACATAAGGGATGGTAAAAGGCAATGAGTCATTTACGTAATTATTAAAAGCAATGATTTGTAGTGGATTTTAACTGCATAACAACGTTTCACTACGTAAAACCACCGGCCGTGTAACTTCCATCATGAATTTCATTATAGTACAATTAAGACAAGTTTTTTTTAATATAGTATGTTCTCATTCCTGGTATTTGAAGGGATTGTTTATCTTCATAAATTTTTCTGTTATAAATTCTCGAATTGAGAGAGTTAGCAATGGCATACATTTCACAGACATCTTAAAATATTATTTCTAAGTATTCATAGAATTTTCAAACATTTTGTTTAATTGCGTAAGAAGTTGTAGAGGTGAGGGGGTTTATAAAAACCTTAAGCTTTCTTACATGGGGGTAGGTGGGAGTTGAAAATCATTAAAAAGCTCTGACGATATGTAATGACGATTCCAAAGACCGCAACCCAACTCGGCACTTTATCTTATATCGAGACTTAACTCGGCATCAGCCCTCAAATACATATAGAGAGCAGTCATGAGCATGTATGTCATACTATTTTAATCCTACTCATACAGTGTCCCACAATACATACATTTCATCGAAATTCTGATTAACAAATAAAAACACATTTTGTTCAGCGTAAAGCTCGATAACAGAAAATATCCCATAAAATAATTATAATGACCTTCGTTATAATTTAAAAATCTTAGCAGGATTGAGTGTGTGTAAATAGAACTAAAACAATGTGCAGGTCTTGGTAAAGTAGACGTATCGATTTAGCAATTTAGTAATAATAATTGAAAAACAAATTAAAAGTATTTGTTTTTTAATTATTGAACAATAATTAATTGCCATAAGCATATAGATTGCCATTAAAATTGAGGGCGTTATTCACGATATTCACTCATTATAGAAATTTCTGATATGAATAAATTGTCAAAATTGTATAAAGATTGCACGTATTGTTTTGCAGATATGAAGTTTCGAAGTTTGATTCTTTAATATGGAAAGTATAAGGTCACTCCGTGAAGAAGAGATCGTTATCGATTTAAAAAACCGCTCTATGGATTATTTGAAAAAACCCTGTTATTTTTTATGTCTTTAGGATTTAAATACCAAAATTTGAGATCATAGACATCTGTTATTTTATTTATTAGCAAATAGAATATTTCAATTGCAATCAACATGGGTAAACAATAATTAATATGAATAATATCGATTACCTATGAACTTATATGGGTTAAGAACGACTGCACGAAAACAACTATACCTTAAATGTAAGCTACATAAATCCAAACAAAGCTATTTTCGCATCGTGAGTGAAATACAATTTTTGACAATTCATCACAATGTAATAATAATGGAAATGTAAAATTTATCAAAAATTTATCAAATTGAACATCATGAAATAAATTTTAAGTAAGGCATCGTTTTCTCGATTTGCAGTTTGCTAGCTTGTGAGCACCAAGGCAATTAAAGCACACGCTCTTGGACTCGACAAACTGTTTGCGCTCTTGTAGCGATTTTGCCGATTTTGCTTTGAAGTCAGCACAGCAAAGAATAAAATGCTCACCTTGACATAAGCGGCATTTCTCAGTAAAAGCAGTGTGCGTGTGCGAAGAAGAAGACGCCATCTTGTCCTTCTTGCGTGTAATCTTCTATGTAGAAGATGCGACGATCTCGAGCATCGAGATGCGTTGTTCGATGAAAAGCACGAGCGTTGCAAATGCAGGAGGCTCGGAGGTACTGTTGAGCGATGACTCCTACTCTCGGAAAGTTCGAGTGTCGAGCTTGCGAGCAGTGAGAGGGACCACCAAGTCGTCCCACTTGTCCGTTGGACGCTTAAGCTGATTGAGCGTGGCCAAGGCATTTACAGTGCTACTGAGCAATGTCTTGAGTTCGAGCGGCGATTCATTGTTTACAGCCGGCACGGCTAACAAAATGCGAGTTAGTGTGGCCACCAAGCGCCCGCGCCACTTGTTTGTGTAATGCACGTCCAACTTTCTCCATGCAGCCTCGAAGTTAGCGTCGATTATCTGGATCGTCCTCAGCAATTCAGCACCTCGCCCTGTACATGCGTCTTGAGGTGCTGAAGTTTCTCATCGTTGGACAGTCGAGTGTAGTTAACGATGATCACAGCAAACAGATCCGTAAACTCGAGCCCGTCGTTGAAATGTCCGGAAAATGTTGGCACATCGATGGAAGGTAAGTTGCGAGAATTAGCTGGCAAAACAGGAGCCGGTTCTTTAGCTGGCGGAGCAGGAAGCTTTTGAAGCTCTTCAGCCAAACTCGCGGCTGAATCGAGGTAGGCTTCCTCGGAGAGCCCGTAGCTGTCGTCTTGGAAGTAACCGATGTCATCGGTGTTGTCCAGAACTATGCCGAGAATTCAGAGATGAATGTCCTTGAATTCATCCCAGTTTTTTCGTAGCTGCTGTATACGGCTCTCGATCACGGTACGCATGACGTTCTCCCTGCCGCGCTTCTTGAGGTTGTCGTAAGCGTTGCTGATGCTTTTGTGCAACTCCTGTTGACGCTTGAATAGTGCTTTGAGCTCCTGGACGTCCGCCATGACGCACTCGATGTCGCAATGAACTGCTTGAAAAACAGGCCGAATGTGAGGAAGCTAACGGCCGCCAGCCTTGGCAAATCCACAGACGTGACCGCCCGCCTTGACGAATTCAAAGACGAAGAGCAAACACACACCGGTCCTGTAGACGACTCACTACTGCTGTTTCGCGAGAGTACATTCATGAACACGGCACCAAATGATCAAAGTCCAAACAATCAAGTATTCACTTATCACTACCAATTGCTTTTAACACTCCTGCGCTGACTGTCGGTACGTGGAACCATGCTCTCTGCTACCAAATGTTTGCGCTGGAAGGATTTTCTACTGCGCCCAGTCAGATCAATCATGCGAGGAGTAGAAATTGGCACAGCGCGGTCTAATAATTTGTAATGCAAATTTGCTATATTAACTATTTACAATTTATTTACAGTGCTTGATAATGTTTGCATGTGATTAAGTAAAGCGAGCGGAGAGAAGCTTTCTCGGCCGCTGCGGTGCACTAACTGGCTAAGTGTGCTACGCAGAGCACTATTTATTGATAAAGAAAGTACGTTATTAGCAAGGATGGCGAGAATTGGAAACATTAGAGTTATAACCTTTACAATATAAAGCTTTGTATGAATCATGAAATAGATAATGAATTCAACGGCTGGTTCATTATACGTTCCTTGTTTGAACGTAAGAAGTAAATTACATAGCAAATAAATATGAGTCAATGTCACACTATGAAAAATCAAACAGTAATATAAATAATATTTCGTACACTAAGTAAAAGTTCATTCTTAACTAAAGAACAAGTTATCATGCAGTCTTACATTTCAATGATGTTTATTAATTAAACAAGTCGCTTTCTTCATTATCAAGCAAGGTTTCTACATCAAAATCTTCAGGCTCGTCTAGTCTATCGATTTCCTGAGCATCGTATCCCATTATCATTTCTTCAAAGCTGTCACAGTCTGAAACAAATATGTCGATGAAATTATGAAAAATCAAATTTATTAATAACACGCTTGTAAAAACAATTCATCTTTTTCAATTACGTCACCATGTTCCTCTTCAGCAACGCTTGGCAATTGAATGTCGTGCACAGTAGGAGGAAATTGGTCGCCCTCAAACTAATGGAATGTGTAGGAGTTATTACCATCAATAATACTGCACATCCACTCAAAGTCTTCCGGATTGTCAGTAGGGATTGGTGCATTGCACGCATTTTGCCAGATGTTCGTGACATACGCTGCTCTCCGTATTTGCTGTAGCAATTCAGCTTTGCCTGGCGGCAACATACAGGCATCGTAGTTTTTCATTTCATTTAAAAATCTGTCATTTTTAATATGATACGTTTTTTGAAATATAGAAAATCTTACATCATTTACGTTATTACATCTTTTATATCCATACATATCGCACACACATTTTTCAACATTATCTACAACATGATTTTCATTCAAATTTGCAAGATCGCCTATATTCAAGAACGTTGTTTGGTAAATTGGTGCTGCCATAATTTTTCGTAGGCCAGAGATTCTCCCTTTCCTATAAAATGCTGGCGTAAAGTCGCAACCTGTCATTGCGTGGAAACCTGGCAACGATTTTGCACCGTTTTCCTCGAGCTTTGCGTAAATGTGTGATAAATTCACCATCCTTGTATATTTGCCCGTTCCTAGATGCATAAAGATTTTCCTATTACTGTTACTAATTTTATGCATATTTCTCAGCATTATTATAAAGATGTCCGTGTCATTGGCTTTAATAAGTACGTTAGTTATACCAACAAAACTCATTCTGCTTACATGATTATTTATTTTGGTGTCCGCCTCTACTTGATTTTTACAATACTCCTCAACTTCTTCTGTTTGGACAATTAAATTTCCATGAGTTTATTCAACAGCGTAATATTTATAACATTTATCGTAATTAAGGAACAGTGTAATATTTCTTTTATTTGTTCGGAAATATTTTGCTTTATCGGGTGAGGCCCCGTCTCGTATCAGAAATTGAATCAATTCTTTTTTAAACATAACATTATTTAAATCCTTTTGAAATGGATGATGGCGTTTTTGCGCACGGCTGGGGATTGTTATGTGTTCGCGGACGCTTTTATGCAGTTTATGTTCAGAATCATTCAGAGATGGACCATCGGGGTACGTATCAAAAACTAGATCAACCATTCTCAATCTGTCATTGTTAGTTATCATTTGCAAAATTACATTCGACTAATCGCCGTACATTTCCGGGATATTAACAAGCTTATGCAGCAGGCAGAATCCGCCGTACAAAACGTGTGTGAAATCGGTGCTATTTAAATGTACAGGGTTTTCTTTAATAGTTGTAATTTTCTCTATGTGCTCTGTTAAAAGTGATTTTGAAGTCTTAGATATACTCCCATCCGATCGGCAAAAAACGAAAAGGAAGGGGCTTAAAGGGTATGATAATGCTATTTCTATACTTATGTCGTGCTCTATTGTTGCTGCCAACGGCGTTCCCTAAATGTCGCGTTGGATGACAATTTTCCGGGCGTTGCTACCTATCCGAATTTTTTCGACGATTTTTTCATTAGATAACGTTTGAAGTTTTACCAACTTCCGGGCTTTTTCGAAACCGAACTTATCGTTAGAGCACTCGTTAATGAATTGGTCTTTTAATTGTTTCCCCAAAACCTCCACATTTACTAAAAATTGTGCTGTTTGCTCTTTAGCGCCCTATCCCGTAGAGATGTTAAATAACACTCGCTTATCTAGCGTTGCAGAAAAAAGATTAATGTTTCTGAGTATTTGGGTTTTCAAATTAATTATCATGTTATTGTTAATGATAATGGTACTCGACTGTAAGACGGAGGAGACGTCCTGTGACTTTTTCATACCACAGATGTTGTAGATTGAAGAATTATTTGCAGTCTGAAAACTATAGTTAATGCACCACCTTGGCCAACCACCAGCAGAGTCGGTCAAGTTTGAAACTCCAGCAGTGCTGGAGACATCACAGTAACGAAGTCTGTGGGCTGACGTGAAGAATCTTTATGACACTGAACTGTCCTTTTTCAAAATGTGTTTACCGAAGGTGGGAATAAGTAATGTCAAAATTTAATAAATTATTATTGTAAGCAACCAACCAGCAAGCATAATAAAATAAGTTTAATGGAAAAACACGTTATTTATCAAGGGCAAAATGTGTAAAAACAAACTATAATCACCTGTCCGAATGACTCGCGATAATATTAAATAATAATCCATAAGTCTTCAAAAAATGGCGTAAGACCTTGCCGTCAAGCCATATTCTTCTTCCTACATGCTTCCCTCAAATTTTCTGAAATTATCCAGGATAAAGAGCGCACGTTTATTCTCAATCGTTGGGTTTACCGTTTTTTCAGTTTCAGAAATAAAATCAAATAAGTACTGATTCAAGTTGCTTATGTCACCAACTTCATATTCCTCAGTATACCGGTCAATTGACAACGATCGAAGAACATCAACGCAAATCGTAAATAATCTTTTGCAACGATTGAAATATTTCCCTCCTACCAAGGCATTTACAGAACTACTTGCGATAAGTTCTGCATCGATACGAACATCAGTCAGCCCACAGTCCTCAATTAATTTACCAATCGCGTGGAAGTACGCCATCTGTAGATGGAATGCTCCCAAATGAATAAAAATTTTGTGGAACTGAGGGTACGCAGCCTGAATTCAGAGAGCTTTCATAAAAGTTGCCAAATCAACTGTAAGCTTTATGTATTTCTGCCCAGTTTCTTTCATGATTAATAAACAATTTCCCAAAGCGGCTTTTACGACCTCATTATTCGTAGGTGACTTATTTATTGACGTTAAGTCTCTTGAATAATTATTATGCAAATTTTGTTGTTATAACCGACCCATAAAGGTACATCATCCTTTGAAAAATAAAGGGTAAAAATCCAAGCCAAATCCAGTAGTTTCGAGGATTTGAAAATTTCATTTGCAGACGGAATTTCAAAGGCACTACTAGGTAAAAGTTTTTTATTTAAGTACACCGGCCTATCAAAGAGGTTCAAAATCGTGTACAAGTGGTTTGAATCATAAAATTTTTCGTTTCTTTCGTGCATGCTCAGTATTAAAAGTTTTCTCTGTATCTACCTCGACTTGTACCATACCACATTCAAACGTTTCGTTAGTAAATTTATCGATTTTATCCTGCAAGTAGGAGCCTACACAATCGCTCGGGTCAAACGAATTATTGACGTCCGTTTCCACGATGTCTCTCTCTTCAAAATCGGGATCGCCGGGAAGTATTGTTTGCACAACGATGTTGACTGTGTCGTGCATCGTGTCCTTTCCCGGTCGTGCCTTGCTCTCAGATTTTAAATCGTAGTTATCAATTGCAACCCGAACAATTCTATGACAATACTCATCGGTCTGGATACCGGCGGGAATAACCGAAGACCGCTTGATAGTGGCATTAGCAGCAGCAGTTTCAATCTCTTCCAAAACTGAATACGAGACGGTGTGCCCAAACTTATTCAAAACAGTTAATAATTGGCGACTCCCGGAGTTACTTTTGACGTTCATGCCAAGCATCAGTTGTTTGCTCAGTTTAACACAGCCATTATTTAGATTATACACGAAATCATTAGTTGCGGAATAAACGCGTCATTGCAACGTTTCCGACGATCGGGAGCGGCTGCTCTTAAAGTATTTCTCGTAGAAGTGCTCTACTTGCCATGTCATGTGGACAACCTCCCCTGTTTCTAATGTTATACTGTCAATATTCTCCATGTCTAACTTCGCGACTTCTATATTTAAAGCTGTTTTTTGTAAAATACTAGCGGCTTCGTCAATGTATTGCTTTTCCGCTAATTTCATGCATAAATCGGCATATTGCAGTGCGTTTGATTGTTTGTAACACCTCCACATCCTTTGAAGTACACATAGTGTTTTTTGTTTTACCGGATTTTAAATCGCAGAAGAAGCAGTTTGTTGAATCACCAAAACTGCACAAAAAATTGTTTTGTGTGGATGAGTGAAAAATACAAATAATGAAGCCCAAAAAAAAAAGAAAATGGAAATAAGGGCTGATATAAGTAAGAAGCAGGCTGTTAATCAAGAATAGTACTATGATTTTTGTCAAAATTGAGATATTAATCCTATCATCAAGCGATGAGGCGATGGGGATGTCAGAGCTGTCCAGGTCATCGAGATTTTCATCTATACTTGGATGATTAATAGTAGTGTTGACGCCATTAAGTGAGTGAGCTTCGTCATATGTGTGCGCTACACCAGCATGGAGTCATCTTCCACTACAGATGCACTGTCGGCTCCCTCATCATCTCCACTTGGCTCATCAGTATGTGTCTTCTTATTACTTTTGACTTTTCGAGCAACTCGTACTGTGACAAATAATGTTTACCAATTAACTGAACATTTTTATAGCTCTGGGAGTGATAAAACTGATCTTCTTCAAATTCTGGTAGTTTAATGTCACCGTACGTTAACTTCAACGTTGCTCTAATCATAAGTGCATGCTCGAGTTTCATGTAATACTCCACAGTTCATTTTCTCAATTTTGGAGTATCATCCAGGCAAAGTAAACAACTCGTTTTTGAAACAAGACCGTCCCACAGAAGTATCTGAATAGAAAAATAGCAGTTACAAAAGTGTATGAAACCGTACTGGAGTATGACAGAAAGGTTACACTTGTACGTGAGAGGAACACGTTTTCAAGACGAATATTTTAATATTTTCGAATGCTCGACTCTTCAGGTATAGCAGACGGCCCGTGTATGTACAATTATATATATATCTGGTGCGCTTACGCATTTTAAATTGCAAAATCGAAGGGTATAAAGCATTATTAAATCCGATTTGAGAGAGGTGGATAGAGCGAAATAGGGGTTTTATGTTATTGTAACATATTAATATTTTATGTTACAATGCAGTCGATAAAACAGTTTTCTGTCGTATTCCAGCATCACTTAGCTAGTCCAAACGTTTGAAGATTTTGGGGGTTGAAGTATGGGGTAAAATTTTAACCGGAACGGATGGCATTGACACATATTATTGTTAAAGCCCCCAAGAAGCTATGTATCTATTGTTATCCGTTTTGAGCGACATTAACATTGTTTTTCAGGTATTTATTTAAAACGAGTCATTTTCACTGCCTTCAATGATGAATTGTGCAACATCCTTGCGGTAAAAACAGATTGGAATTTTTATGAGCAATAAGGGGATGGTATTTAACAATCCATCAAATTAGCAAGCGGTTAACAGGTGCAGAATATTTTTTTTTTATTTATTTAATAACGCAAAATCCTGTCTTGCGTTTTGTATATTATTTATGTTAACCGCAGTTTTGTTCGGTTAACAAACAGAAAAAAAAACCGTTTTCTTCACCCCCCCATATCTCGTTTTCCCTAAATGGGGGGGGGGGGGTATGGGTGCAATGGACAAAAAGGCTGGAAATCGCCTAAGGAAAAATGTTACCAAGTCCCAACGGATTAACACATCGATGCCCCACTTACGCATCATTTCTTTAACTATAGGTTGGGGACACTTTTCTCCCATTGAATGCTACCTCCAGTAGTATATATGCCCTAAGTGCACAATCTTCTTTGAATTTTATTATTATTATAAACAACCTTAAATTTTGAGTGGTAGTTATATCGGTTACAGCTAAGACCAATGGATCAAAAACACAAGTTCACACACACGTCAAGTACGACTTAAAGTCAACAAAAAACCTTAAATAATAGACTGAACATCTTAAAATCTCATAAACCTAAATAATATAAAATCGTAAAATACAATAAGGATGCTGGGAGATGTACACGCCTATGTGAATATAAAGTTTTATTATGATTTGCTAGGAATATTGAATCTATGATACTGAAGGTACTTGCTTACGTATAGCGTCAGTTGGTTTTTGAATGGAAACTTGTGTCTTTATTTATCGGTAATAGTTTAAAACTGAAATATTGATCACTGCTGATACATTGTTTGAATAAAATAAGAAAAATGTTTAATTAAAGCACATTTACTGGACATATAGGAGTGTGCAGAATTCATTTTGTATGAAAAACTGAATTTTAAACAGTAATTTCACAAACAAAACTTTTAATTTAAGTCGTGCACTTCAAACAAATAACAGGTTTCAAAACTACCTTAATCCTCTAACACCTGGAGAGTAATTTGTACATGTCACACGTAGTTCAAGTAGTGTGCAAGTCTGTATTCTTCATGTAGATTTATCCAACTTTACTTTACTGGATTGATCAAATTGTCGGATACAGTCTTGCATACTACTTAAAGTGCTTTTGATACCTTGACCTCCAATACTGGGTTATCAAGGTATTACTGGAGCGTTTTATTCATTTTGAACCTGGAACTGATTTTCAAAGAGTTATTTTACAATTTATTTTTTGATGCATTACCCAATTCCGAATGATACAAAAAATGTGGTTATTAGGACGTTTAAAAACCCTAATATTCGAATATACACCCAATGGTTTGTCCTAGTGATATTAGTTACAGGTGAGACTGATGAATAAAATCAATAAGTTCACATATAAAAATCAAGTAAGACTTTACGTAAACAAACTAATCTTGGATCATAAGCTGGAGATCTTTAAATATAATAAACACAAATGATATGAAATTTTTTTAGTTTCTAGGAACTTCAAGTCAATACAACTTGTATTCTCAGTTTACATGCAGTCTTGGTTGCATTTCATTTGGAAATTTCTGTTTTTCATTAGGGCTCGCTTATACGACACCCTAGCGGCCTTTTAGCGGATGCGAACGGGGCGCGAAGTGTACGCTGATCAGAGAGCCTCGCGTTTGTATACGGCAGTGTATAGGTACACCCATCCGTGTACTGTGTACCGCGCATGTGCACGGGTTAATGATTATGTGAACTCCTGGGTACACAGCATGCACGGTACACGGTACAAGGTACAAGATATAGTGTCAACAGGTCTCAACTCCGATGTTGTGGAACGCATATAGTACTGGTGACACCTCGAGAGCGCGTGGACCGTATCGATGGCAGACAGTAGCGAGCTACAACGTCACTCGCTTAGCTCGTTCTGTCAAGTCCACTAATACTGACTCTGCTATACAGATGTACATAATCATCAACCCATGTTCCGTGTATGTATACGGTGCCCGGTGACGCACAGTGGTCAAAATCGGGTTTTTTTTTCTCAAAATCGTATATCTCCAGAACGAAGTAAGGTAGGACGATAAAACTTTTTGAAGCTTGTAGTTTATTAAAGTGGCAATACAAAAAGAAAATAGTCAACACCACCAAGTCGTTTTTTAACCTACAAAAAATATAAAAATGACTAAAAAAAAAATTATTTACTGAAAATCGTAAAAATCCTTAAAAATAAGATCCGGTATCATGAAACTTCCATTAGCTACAAGCTCATATATCAAGGAGTGCTGAAGAATCTTAAGTAACATTTTCCAGTTATATCCTAAACTAAAAAACTGTCGAAATCAGGTGAAAAATCGTTGTTTTTTCAATTCAAATCGTGAATCTCCTGAACCAATCAATACAGTACTATAAAAATTACTGTAG
>JAPYYV010006957.1:0-10935 GCA_030522625.1 Copidosoma aretas | reverse complement strand
TTTTCCTCATTTTTATTTGACTTTCCAAGTATTGTTCGGCTGGAGTTTGGTCTATTTTAGTTCATGTTATCGCATTTTTTAGAAGTTCTTAACCACAGAACAGTCGTAATTGAAATTATTTGATCGGTAATACAGTAATAATGTAACGTATCACTATTAAAAGGTTTTTAACCGTTGAACATTTTTTTCTTTTAATACAAAGAATTGTACGGCAAGATTTTAGAATTCCTGGGAATAAATTACTTATACCTTGTTATTTCTTCCAGGAATTTTCATCATTTCTCAAAGCCAGATTGCACACAAACATTATCGACTTTGTACTACTTAAATATTCAAATTTTCCAAGGAAACTTACAACAAAATAAATACAGAACAAAACTGGATGTAAAAAATGAAAATTTTTAAAAGTGACAAATTGAAAAATTCTTCAATTAATTTTTTAAGAATTACATTTTCAAAATAAGTAATACTGCAAATTGCATACAAGAGAATTGTTAGGCCAAGATAATTTTATCATCATGAAATT
This sequence comes from Copidosoma aretas, assembly GCA_030522625.1. Taxonomy (NCBI): domain Eukaryota; kingdom Metazoa; phylum Arthropoda; class Insecta; order Hymenoptera; family Encyrtidae; genus Copidosoma; species Copidosoma aretas. Next base: position 10,409 of record JAPYYV010006957.1, on the reverse strand, counting down.
GTTACAGATTTTTCCATAAACTTGTTTAAAGTGGACATTCTATCTTAGATACTTTGCAATGAAATTTTTCTTTGTCTTCGCAATATTAGGCAAACATTTTTTCAGTTGAATTAATTAATTTCTAGAAAAAAAAAAGTTTGAAAGAACAAGTTGTCAAAAAATTTGAGAAAGTAGCAAAAAATGTTATTGATCTCTTTTCAATAAACTTGATTTTCGAAAAGAATGTTGCACTTATTTTACGCAGCAGTTCCACGTGCAATTATCAAAGAAACAAAACAAATTTGTGAAAATTGGATGCGAGCAATCAACGAAAAAAGTCTTGATAAATTCGGTGAATTTTTTCACTTATGACAATATACAGACGAACAAATCATTGTTAATTTAATGAAACAGTTCCTGCTCCATTATATGAAGTGCTTACCTATGATTAACTACTGAAAATTGGGGCTTTCCAAACATATGAGACTGAAAAATTCAGTAGAAGGACTCACGCTCGACTGTAGCATTCATACCCACTGCTACACAGACGGCGTACGCTTGCGTATGTACGTTGAAGCAAATGAATATGTATTTCTCGACGCGCTCGAATAAATATAGATGTCTATCTTATCTGCGTACAACGTAGTTGATTCCTTATCAGATGATAATAAATCACATCGATTTGTCAATTCCGTTGCTGCGCTCGTAAATATTCTTCAGGCTCCGTGCGTTGCGCTTTGTTTGATCTTGCATCCACATGTATCATCTGCACGAGTGATCGCATAATTATCCCGTTTGGAATATCTTACTACGCTATTGATAATGAAATCTAATGACATTTTTTTATTCTGGCGTAAAAAGCTGCCGTGGCGGTAGAGCTTCTCTAATGTCCATGACACGGAGAGGCTGGTATTGATTACAGATGGGTTCAGCTTCCCGACGCGGGATCGAATAACGCGTAATGGATGTTAGTCAAAGCCGGCACCGTCTCCGTTTCACCGAGGCAAACATTTCAACGTGATTTCAGAGGGCGAACGCTGTATCGCGAGTGGATTCTTTCTTCCAACGGTAGAAATTTCTTGTTTTAATATTGCACAAAATCGAACGAACAATTAATCATCGCTCGCGAACTGGAAACGAGCTTTATTTCGCCAATAATACAGCAGCGAGGCCGATAATACAAGCTCATTTCGGCCGCATATCATTACACACATTTAATTATTCACGGCACCTGCGAAAGAAAGCCCCGCTTCCGCGGTATTATTATCATCATGCGGAATATCAAATCGAATTAAATTTTAATTAGCCGGGCAAATAACGCGCCACGAATCCGTGCTCCTCGTTTACGGGACGTTATCGACGATATTATAAACGCATTCGTTCCCCCCACCCCTCCCCCTAGCTGCCACATTTTTTCGTGTTAATGTTTACTGCTGCCCGAATCAAAATGACCCCGTGATAATTGCGTTTCAACGGTCATTGCGTCCGCCCCCCTGCGGCGATCGACACCAGTTCATTGTTTACCGATAGACATACAGCTGGTCGATGCCATGAAAAATGTACGGCCAGTGTGAAAAACAGCTAGTATTGTCCCGTAAATTTTTACTTAATCAAAAAGAAAAAAAAAAGAAAGAAAAAACATTGACAAAACGCGTCAGCCCCGACACACCAGTGCCCGTATATGTTTCAGCGTCGCTTTAATTCGCGCCGCTGCATTATAAATACTGGAGGCGCACGGGCGTATTTTAAAGTGTGTTCGATTGTGTCCGAAGAGGAGCAACGGGAGAGAGGGCGCGGGTATTTTATTCAATTAAAAGCAGCGCGCTTTGATTAAAAAGCATTCCGAGCCGCGAATTCAAAGGGAGGCCGCGTTTTATTGTGAAATGTAGTCCGTTTCGGCGAACGTGTTTATTTGGATAAAAGGGTATCGGTGCTGTTATTGTTGTTGTTGTTGCTGCTGCTGTTGTTGTCGGGGTAGGGGTAAAGGGATCGCTTTAACGAAAGTTTACGGGGTCGCGCGCAAGCGCTGTATTATATTCCGGTTTCGATTAACTTTCGAATTTACAGTCACGGCGATCAGGATAAAACGCTCTGGCTGTGTTTAACGACGATTTCATCGGGCTCCTTTTCCGTGGAGTCGTGGGGTTTTTTTATTACGATCGATCGCTGATAATAGATTAATCGGCTGCTGTGCGCTGTGTAGTTGTGTGTTTGTATTAGAGGGGATTTGTATAGTCAAGTTATTAATAAAGGAAATATTTTATATTTTTAACGCGAAAAAATGTGCAAATTTGGAAGTGGTGATTCAGAACCTAGTAATCCAGATAATTATTAAACGAAATTATGTTTCTCTGCATAAGATTTTTTTTATGGACTGATTTTTTGACCATAAAATTCTAATGAAAACAGCCAAGGAATATTGATCGATTGAAGGTACTTAAATGCAAAGGATGTCTCAAGATCACTACACTTTTAGGATGCATCAATAATACAATTCAAACCTAATTGCGAAGGTTAATTCTTTCCCCACATAACATGCGTTATGCCAGCAATTTTGAAGATAGCTTCTTATCATAGGTTATGTAACGACTTGACGTCTGTTTACGTCATGCCTGAGAAATAATAAATGACCATAAGATCTACATTTAAAGAGGTTACATTTACTTTATGTTACTTTGACTTTCCAATATATTGCATTCCATGATCAGGGATCTGATTCAGTGCTCCGATACTAGTAATCACTCTTGTGATTGTTTGCCACATAACCTACAGTGTATACAAGAATATGCGAAAAAATCCCTTCACCCTAGCAGGTAGGATGACGGTCAAACTCGCACTACCCAAGCAAATTCCACATCGCAAATTCTTATTGTCTTAGGGCCTCATTTGCGTTGAACTACATTGGAAAGAGGTTAGGTTAACGTAACATTATTTTCACTTATGTATTGCTTATCTTGGTAGAACTCAGGAGGATATCAGTCACATCATGCAAATGCTGCGATGTATCGCACAGTCGTGGGATTTTGAGACGTCATTTGTTTCAAAGTAAATGGTGAAGAGGTTAGGTTGATGCACGTCAAGTTCTCACATATAAAGATAGGAAAGAGCGCCCCCCTGTCCAGAAAACAGCCCCTCGCGCTCTAAATGAAATTAACAGCTCTCGCACACCCAGCGTCGACAGAATCGCGCGTGCATAAATCCTCATGAAAACAAAAAAGAAAAAAAAAGAAAAAGAACCGAGCCCAGCGAAAAAGCGTAATTTCCTTATTTAAATGAGCGGCGCGGCGGGGTCGGAAGGGGAAAAAAGGCCTCGCCTCCTCCCCGGCGCGCCAGCCGGAGGATTGCCAGAATCGCGCGCGGTCGCATCGCGCCCCCGCAGCGCCATGATCGCACGTACGCGCGGCCAACGATCGTTGTTGGTGGCTGTTGTTACCCGAGATACGCTTCTGACAAATGTAACGCGACTTTAATCGCGGAGCAAGATGCTGCGGCAGCCCCGGTTATTTATGCAAGTCCGCCGATGCCAAGAGCTAACGGCGCGCCGCCCGGGCCTACCTCCCCGGGCGGCGATGGCCCATTGTGCCGACGACGACGGGTGGAATTGAATGTGAAGGCTGATGATGGGGTTTCGCGGGTTCTTGGCACGCGCGACGGTGTGCAATTTGTCGTCTATCTCGGCTTGTATGTGTTTCTTTGCCGGTGGTCTCGGAAAAGGGGAATGGAGTAATTAGTTGGGTTCACTGACGCGGGGGGCGCTGATGAGCACGGGGAGTTGAAATATTGTTCAATATCGCGCGGGTGTGATGTTTCGTAGCAATTCTGGTTAGTGGCCAGGAATTACACACGGACCATTAGTTTTCGCAGCTGATCTGGCGGACGCTCGCTTTTCGACGGATCTCGAGGACCGACCCGTTTAAGTGCGGAAGATGGCTATTAGGCGCCTCCTTCTCCTGCTCTATGATTTGTATGAAGATGAGGGAAAGGTTGGGATTTGTACTTGATATTTTTGTCAAGTGCACTTGAGTGTTTTAATTTGTTGCTGAATTTCTAAACAACTATTTGCTGCAAAGACACTTACACAAATACGTTTTATGTCATGTCTTATTTATGTCAAGTAAGTAAGAGTTAGCTGTTCGTTGAAATGGATTTGCGATATTTGCGCAGTCAATGCAGAGCTAAAGTTTTAGAGCAAAGCACGAATGACTCAGTTCAGAACCAGGAGCTTGGTTCGGACGAATTTTGTATTGAACAGTAGAAGCAATGTAACATCAACCTAACCTCTACTTAATATATATGATCGCAAGTGACATCTCAAACACACACAACTTTGCGACACTTTGCATACCTGAAGAAGCCCCTGGGATTTGAATTCGATCTTTTAATATCGTGTTAATTAATTACTGCGGGCTGAAAAATTAGACCATCCTATAATCTAACCTAACAAACGATAGGGGTTAGCAGATCTGATATTAATTCGCAGCGATTGCAATGTATCGACAGATCAAATTCACACCCCAAGAGCTTTATTGAAGGAAATTATGTATCACCAAGTCATGTGATTTTGAAACGTCATTTGCGATGAGATACATTCAAAAGAAATTATGTTGACGTGTACTTACTTTGACTTTTCTTATTTATCGGTGGCGCAGCGGTAGAGTTGCAGTTTCGTCGATCTCCGGAATCAAGTATAGTGTACGGGCATGTAATGGGTGGGACTCGGTTCGAGTCTCGTCGTTTGCCCAGGGTTCGCTCCGCTTGCTTTTTTCCGGGGTTCGATTAACTGTTTCTCTTACCTTACGGACAACGTGAGCATGAAATGTGCAGGTGTTAGTCCTGGTGTTTATACGTAGACACCTGGTCAGGACTCAGGCAATACACCGATTAGTTGTGTAAGTACCCCCTACCCCCCCCTCCCTGCCATGGGGAGGCCTTCCATTCCTCATCCTTTCCCTTTCCTAACTGCTCAGTGCCCAGAGTAGTGGACTCCTTACAATAGGAGCCAGACGTATAGCAGGATAATATAAAAAAAAAAAAGCTATATATGCGTATTGACAGTGATCATTAATCGACAGCCGGCATAACAGCAGATAATAATGACCCATTTATATGACATTCAAATCTTAACTCGATCGCGCATATCGAGATTCTAGGTTAGACCCCTGATTCCAAACCAGAGTTGAGTGATTAACTGTCACATAACCGTCACATAACATTTTATGGCGTTCAAGGTTTTAGTTATGTGACGTTCTAATAGCTTAATTTGCACCTATTTTTGAGATATCGAATGATCGGGATGACACCCCTGATCATGTGCGCTCTGCAACAAAACTTTAGCTTCCTGATTCGGCTACGGAGCTAGCCAAAGTCAAACAATCCATCAACCGTTACAACGATAAAAGACCGTTAATCAACGTAAAAAAAGACGCCGACTCGCGATCCCCTCGGAAAAAGGTACCTCCCACTCCACCCGTATGAATCGCGAAAGGGAAGCAACCGGGGAAAGAAGCCATCGGCAAAGAGAGCGCCCCCACCTCTCCCGTTCACCGCTTCCTTCCTGCTGCCTGGGCTGGCACAGTTTGTCATTACACACTGACACAGCTCCTGGTAAAGGAGTACATACACATGCGCATACTCGTGAGTATAGGGCATATCGGAGGCCACATTTTATTTATAATAATTGGTTGGAAACAGTTACGAGCTTCCCGGTAGGAGGGACGGGATTTATGAAGTTGGAAAGGGAGCGCGGGCCTCCTTTTGGAGCCGCTCCAGACGAGGCCTCCACGCTGGCTCTGGCTGCGCGACTGCTCTTTCTCCGCTACCGTTTGCTCCTGCTTTCGGCTGAGTTATCGATTTCTGGTTTTTGAGGAAACGGTGCTCTTTATGTTCCGTTTTGGGCGAAAGAAGGAAGGCCCTGGAAATAAGGGTCACTCATAACTCGCTCGAGCTGTGCTAATCATCCAGCCGGGTTGAGATTCCAGCTGTGCCGGGTGGACGGGTGATTTTTAATACTACGATTGCGCCTAATTAGGCGGTCCTGCGCTGACGGGAATTCCGAACACCCTGGCATCGTCTGCGGAATTTTAAGTCGACGGCTGCTTTTTTTTTCTTTGAGGATAATTGAAATTAATCTCTTCCTATTATGCGTCCTGAGATTTGATTTTACTTGTCAAATTGAGTCGAATATGACATCTTGAGTGCTCCGAGAGAAAAAATTGTAAGAATTTCCGTGCTGGAACTTTAATCTAGTGATATTTTGGCGTCCAGGGATTTTTTCTTTCAAACCTCATGTTTACCACTCTTAAATTGGTTCTAAAATGGTGCTAAATTGTGGATCACAAAATAATCAAGTTTCTTTGGCTCGTTTCCGAAACGCTAATAAAACGTTTACTGTACTTCGAAAAGTGATCATTTTAAACGTTTTCGATAGCGATTTAGAAACAAAACTAAAACTTTATGGGTAACGTTTCTGAGTGGCAAATTCCATGTTACTGCAACATTTCAGAAACGGAGTGTGCTTAATGGGCGTAACACTATACGATATCCATCAATCAGCGAATCTACGTGTGCAACCAACACGATGACAAAACAAAGAACGCGACCCGTTGGCGTTAATTTGCCAGGGACGAAGCTTAAATATCATCAGAAAGGATTTAAAAGCGGTCGAGAGATGAGAGGGGGTTTGGTTGACGAATCGACTCGGATCGGCAGTCTCCGCGAGCGAGCTCTTAATCGGCTTAGGCACATTGGCTCGCTAAGTAAATTTGCCAAATCTGGATTTACGCTCATGAGCGCGTGCGGAGGGAAAAAAGGGGCATCCATTATTGCTGATCGATCGTTGTGGATGGGTTGTTTAAGGATTGGTGCGGTTCTTTTGGTGATCGTTTGATGGAACTGCATCTTGTGGAGTGGGATCTGAATAAAAAAAAAAGGTCTTGGATTATGGTGTTTATATTCAAAGAAGTTTATGTCCAAAGTCGTTGACCTACCGTGTTCGCAATATTCCTCACTCACAATTATTTGAACAAGGTACTTTTACCATTTTTGTCAAAAACCAACATTTAAAATATACTTAAAATAGGATTTATTTTTATTCGGTCATACTTGTAAATTAAGAAGTGCTGGACACTTTGTTATTGAGGGATACTCAATTGAAGGTAACATAAAGAAAGTGTATCCAATAAAACAGTAAGTATAAGAAACGCTTTTTCTTAGTAATCACTGATTTGTGAGACTAATATTTGGTATGAGGTCAATTTGTACCTTGAAATATAGCGCTCCAATACTCTTCATAATTCAAGGTCTGAAAGCTGATAGTTCTTCGCTAATGCTGCACTACTTTTGAGATATGATATTATTTTCAAAAAATCTAATCGTATTTTATCGTTAAACGGTATTGGAATAAAGCTTCATGGTTTTTTTGATCCAAGGGACATAGCTGAAAACTCTGGTGTGGACATTTGGCAAACTGTACCCGCAAATACCATCTGCAAACGAGATAATCCCAACCTGCGTGCCGTTGATAACAACCGGACCACCAGAATCTCCCTGTTTCAACAAAAAACATGTTGGACTATAAATAATAGCATACTGAATCATGATTTAGAAATATCTATTGGTTCAAACAATATTTAAAAAATGTATTATTTAATATTTTCTTTGAATAACACATCATTTGGAAACCATGTATGATCGACGCTGTTCAAAGACAATTTTAACATATGTTTTGAAATTATACCATCTTATTTTCGAATTTAACAAAGAAATGATATCGATATGGTTCAAGAACAGATGGACTATTTTTTAAATGTATTCATAGATGATACATACGTAAAATGATGTTACGCCAATATATTTTGGAAATTCATGAATAAAATGATACGATTCCAAAATTCAGAAAAAGTCGATGTTTCCTTGCGCGTCGCCAAAAATATTATATATGTATGATATCTCACAATGCAAGCTGATTTTCCACCATCGATCGTAGTGCAGATATGTTTATCGCTCAGGATCCCCCAAGATTTCCGGCATCGCTTCTGATCCATTATCTGTACTATAGCGTATTGAAGAGTTCTCGGGGGTACTCCCAAAAATGGTGGAATGATGAACTGATTTCAATGAAGAATTTGCATTAAAGAATTTTAATACACAATTGCAATAATGTATTAACATGCCATCAAAAGGACTTACGCGCGACACGCCCCAGCCGCTCATAACTGCAAGTGGTCGTTCATCTACATTCAAATTCCTTTCTGGTAATCCAACTGGCTTTACCTTATTATTCCTGAATTGTATCCTTCTTTGCAAACGTACCAGAGCAATATCGTTGACGATGCTGTAGGCACTCTAGTCAATCATTAAAAAATCATAAATGGTTAAATCACCAAAACAGACTGACTGCGAAGACTTACAGAGCTGAATTTCTCGTGAGGCACAAAAGACTCTGCTCCGTAAGCCTCTCCGCCTCGACCCAACAGACCGTTCGTTCCGACGAAAACTACGACCTTAGAGATATCCTTGAACCTACAGGGATGGAAAGATCATTTTTTCAGTACTGCAGTATTTTGTAAACGAAAAATGAAAGTTCCGCTGTTACAGAAGATCGCAGTGGGCCACGGTGAGGATCCAGCGCTCGTGGATGATCGAACCGCCACATAAGCTTTTCCAGTTCGTCATCGAGGCTTGGTACGGGAATTGGCCCTCTCTGGCGTCTTGGCCGTTTATTATTTTGCCCTGACCTGGTTTTCGTGGGTGACAATCAGAGATCTTTATATCAAATACGTGTGTAAAGATACTTACCGTAAATAAGAATTACATTGGAATAAAACAAAACGAACATGACGAACAGATACATTTCTTTCTTGGAAACACGCACCAGATGCTCCGCTTACGATGGTCTTTTTAACTTTGAATTTTTCAGCTACATAATAAGGTAGGCCTTTGTTTTTCTTCACAGACTGATTTATTGCTAAGTTTTACTATCTGAGCGAAGTTTAAAAAAAACCCATGGTCGTAAAGCCTTTGGTCGTAAAAATGTTAATGCTCTGAGCCTACTATCGATGATTTATGGGAAGATAATTGTTCTAAATATGTCTTTAAAACACAAGAACCTCATTTGCACTTCGGTATAATCCGATATTTAAAAAATGAGCTACTTTGATTGAAACGAATATAAAAGAATGCTGATTGATTAGTGTAATAGCTATAATATGTAGCTATTAGTAGACCCTGATAGGATTTGAAGAGACACCATTGATTAGTTTTTTAAGTCAAAACTTGAAAAAAATTTCATATAGTAAAACATATCGTCCTTTGAGAGTAATGAAATAAAAAACGAATATTATAAGAGTTTCTCACTAAAGTATGGGTTAGACACATAGTGTGCACTTATGTGCAACAGTAATTTATTTATTATGAACCTTAGTATAACTCACAACTTACCTTTTTATCATTATTAAAGCCACACGAATGTATACAAAAAAAAAAATTAGTATCTAATTTGTAGCGTCGTTCAGAGGAATATATCGGTAAACTAACCCATGTTATTGATTTCCTCATGAAATTATTAGTAAAGCTCCCCAAGCGAGCTCAGACTTTTGTTCAGTGATTCAAAAAGAGAAAAGAAATTATATTATTCATACACGCAGAAAGTATCATCACGAAGCAAAATAAAGATATAAATCAAAGCCCGAGGCAGTCACGTAGCGTCTAATTAATGTGCATGCTCGCAGTCCTAATTAGCGGATACAGTATTGTACAGTCACGTGATCGGAAGCGTTATTCATACAAAACGCAGTCGCCCGCCGTAGGCCGTAATACTAAGATACAAGAAAGAAAAGCAGTCGCGGAGGAAAGGAATTCGTTACCCATCCATTTTTCTGGCCGGCTACATTCAACCCGAAGCTCACTAGGTAATGATAAAGGGTCAGAGCAGAGGGCGAGGGAATACACGCCGGTACAAAAAGCGCGCGCAGTAAAAGAGAGAGTGGAGGAAGAAAGTATGACTTCCTCTCTCCCGCGGTGTGTGTACTTATTTTGCATGCAGCGGTGATGCTGCGGAAAAGTGGAGTCTGTAATTTTTCCGCGCGCGAAATGAACTCAATGCCTGGGCTTTATGTGCGCGAGATAACAAGGTTACGGGCTTTTCTTCCCAACGACGACGACGACGACGACGACGAGGCACTCGGTGAGACGTACCTTTTTTCCGCGATGCTCCTCTTGGTGGGTGTGTAAAAGTGACGTGAAAATTGGAGTTTTTTACGAGCTGTTTTATTCAGATAAAGTTTTTCTGCTGTGGAAAAAGCTCTAGATCGTAAAAGTACTAGGTAATTTCGAGGAATGCGGCGTAAATTTTTTTTTCTTACCATGGGCCCAAAGTGCAGCAGAGCCTTTTCGCCCTCAGGCCGCACTTTGGGCCCTTGAAACCACTTGGG
>JAPYYV010006956.1:0-23107 GCA_030522625.1 Copidosoma aretas | reverse complement strand
CGCAAAATTGCACTTTGCGCCCTCGGCAAGAAAAATAATACACGAGACTCGGGCACAAAAGTAAAACAAGCGCGCCCTTCGGGCGCTCATGTTTGTACTTTGTGCCCTAGTGGCGTAATGTACTATTACTCTACTGACTAAAATAATGATCTTGTGATCATGTTACTTCTTGTTAATTTTTTTTTAATACATGTGCACTAATAGAAGGGAGTACTGATGTAAGTAATGCTCATCAACTGGTATTAAATGGTATCTAAATACGAACAAGTACTTGAACATTATCGGTTAACGAATGAAGTAGTTATATGTCAAGAGAGGTTAGAACAAGAAGATGTGATGAAACGAAACACATATTAACTATAAATAACTGAAAATAAGTTGACAATAATATGCTTATTGTTAATCCAAAGCCTCGACTCTATATTATTATAGTATTCATTAACTATGAACAACCCATTCTCTCGGTGTGCTACAAAGATAATTTAAAACCATCTTACGAATCAAAGAACTATACCCGTTCATTCACCACTATTTACTGCACCAGTTCACCATCTATCGTAAAACATTGTCTAGCTCTCGCACAGCATTACCCAACGACCGCAAACTCAACTCGAGTAGAAGAAGACCAAGTTGCAGTTATTAGTGGCAAAGAAAGGAAAACGAAAGGGGGGGGGGGGGGGGCGCACTCGGACGTCGGTGGTTATCTCGAGCGCGAGCTCAACTTTGGCGGTGCGGTGGTGGTTTGGGCGAATTAAGTGCGCCCGCGGCCGCGAACTTTTCGGCAAAAACACGCGCTCGCGCGCTCGAGAGTACGAGGTGTGCGTATATAGATCATCTTGCTCGCGGTGGGTTTTTCTCCTTCGCTCTCGAAATGTGGTTCATTCGGAAGACGGTGGAAGTTTCGCTGGATGAATTGTTACTCTGTAATGAAGAAAGAGAAGCTTGATGTATGTGTGGTTACAAGTGTACCGTTGAATTTTTATTCTTGTAAATATTTTCTTCAACCTGTCGGTACCAGTACGAGTTGGAATTTCATGTTTTTTTCAATGTTTTGCTATAACAATTGGAGCCTTCTTTTGTGCTGCACTCATAGTTTACTGAAAATTTCCAATTATCATCGGTATCTTTAGTGAAAGGGTATTAGTTATTAATCAAGTGTATTTTAATTTTCTCTATATATTATTTTTCCTAAGATTCGCTGACTGTGTGCCAGCCTCATCAAACTTTTAAACTATTAAGCTATTAGTCATATTGACGTACTTCATTCGGTATTTCTAATAGGGATCTTGCATGAAAAATTTTTCTGAACTCTATTAGGTGCGTCAATTAGATGATAAAAAAATATTTGGCAAGTATTTTTTTATTTTTCATTCAAATACAAACTGGCGGAGAAAGAGATTGTGAAAAATATGCGTGACGTCATAATAAAAAATGAATCGTACATCATTATGACGTATTTCGCCCCCACTCCTGAACTTTGATTTGCTGTATCGCCGTCATTTTTTGATTCTATAAAAAAAGAAAAAAAAATGTGTCAAACATTTTTTTATAATTTTTCATGCAAGGTCCCCATTAAGGAGGTATCCTACCATAAGGAATTGACAGCTAGTTTTTGTCAAAACTTAGTACACGAGTCAATAAAGCAATAAATAGAAATCATGTAAAGTTTTCAAGATCTCTGGTTTCCTCTGGACCGAGAAATTTATGAAATAAATTTCCAAACTTTGACGTGGCCTCTTATGGAAAGTCGTGAAAAATAATTCTTTCCTTATGAAATAATGATAGTATTAACAGTGAGATTTCGATAAATTTTCAGTTAATAGTAAATTAAAACCTGCTTAAAGTATGTGCAAGACAATCACATCCATTAGTTCGTCAGGAGCAAATATATTTATAAATATTCCAAAGTGTCGACAAAACTGCAATGTTAAAAGGTAAGACATTAGCGCGAGTTTCTAATCTAAGAGGCAAAAAGCCAGTCCTCTCCCTCGCACCCCCGCCTTGAGTAATGTAGTTGGTGCGATACCTTCTTAAAACTAGTTATAGTACACCATATACTAGTTTATATTGTTTTAATTTACATAACTAAGTTAAATACATACTAATGTCTATTGTTTTTATCACAATTGAAGTGTGCGTAGCAAAAGTGGTAATGTGCTATTCCAGCAACAAGATTTAAGTCATTTAGACTACTATCATTATTCTGTTATTGTCTATGCATATATATTATTTGTATGTACCACTAAATTTAAGACTAATATAATATTTATTTCAAACTCGTACATTTCGTTGATTGAAAATTTCCATTCCGTACTTGTGATAAAATGTTAGCTTGAAAAATGCAACGAACAAAATTAAAAATATCAGATATGAAATCCGAACAGGTGTAATCGATTTACTATTTACGCATAGTCAACCGGCCTTAACATTCACCTGTTAATTATTTTAGAATTACGAAAGTTATATCGAATTATTTTTTTTTCCAATTTGGAATAATTGATTGATCAACAACTTTGATGATCGATAAAATTAACACCTATTTGTATCTTGGAGATGGATACAATTACCTTGATATGAAAAGTAATTACCCTTTCTTTTTTCGGAAAGATAAGATGAAGACGGAAAATTTCCACCAGAATCCTGAACTTATATTCGCTCCGGATAGAGTCTGGCCCTCTCTTTTCCACAAACAACTGAAATAATAAGAAACTTTTAATTAAAATCTCGACGACTTCGAGGCGATTGCATGGCGAAACAATGGGAACGAAAGAAATACCGTAGTTAATGGGAATTTTTTAATGCCCGCTCCTTGGTTTTTTTTCCTCTACTCTTTCCCATTCGCTCTTCTTCCCATTTTCCCTCTACTCATGGACTAAGAATCGAAACAATGAAGACCCTCTCGTCGAAGTTATGAAAAGGATCGCTTATCGGCTCGATAAATACTTAATGCTAATCTGCGTTTCATATTTTATTGCCCGCTTCTTTAGCCTTCTTAAAAATTTAATGGGCTTAAGCTCGGCAATACTAACACGACCTGCTTCTTTATTTAAGGATTATTAAAAGTGTTTTTAATCATCCGCGTGATGAAATATCAACAATTTTCTTATTTCAATAACAAAAACTTTGCACCAAAGATAAACACAAAATATTTGTTTTGCAAACTCTCGTCCACTACAAAATTTTTTCCCCATTTTATGGTACATGGTCTGTACGTGTTCTATTGGAAATTCTAGTTTCTCTCATCGATCGCGACTAAAAATACACTCCTGACGGAAATTCACCAGTCTATGCCTGTGCACTCGACCTCTCGAGCTCTTCGCTCACAATAAATACGAAGTAAATGAAACAAACGTGTATCAGTTAATGGATTTCAATCAAACACGGCCAGTTGGCTCGTGATAACGTCAATATTGCGGCCTCGCCTAGCAAAGTGTAGTGCCTACGTGTGTGGAAACAGTTGCGTACGTGTACATTTAGACTCTGAATAGCGAACCCATACGTTATCATTTCTGCGCCAGCACTCGACATTTTTTGTGATCAATGGTGTATTTACTTTTCTGACTGTATTAGATGAATATTCAATAGATACGTTATGCAAAATTACATTTAATAGATGGTTTTGTGTTATAGGATTCATCAATGATTTTTTAGAATTTCAAATATAGTGCTAAAAAAGTATTATTACTAGTTTGTATACTTACATAATTATAATATTTAAAATAATATTGATATCAAAATTAGTATATTTCACGTATTACATAGAGTTTAATTCACGAGTTAATTATTACCCACAATTTATTTAAATTGTTACGAACTCTTCAATAGTTCTCATTAATATATAGGACATTATATAATGTTACAGATCGTTGTATCGATCGGTTTTATACAGATTTTTAATAAATTAGATTCATTGTTCATAAATTAATGAAGTAGAAACGTGAAATTGAATAATTGTAATAAAATACTTGCCCTTATGAAGTTCTAAGGCAACGAGTACTTGATTGATTGTTTAATCAACATTGAATCAAAATATGTTTATGGCAAAACTTTTAAAGAATAGTAGAATGTATTTTGTATACTAGCCAAATTCGCAATAAGAAACAAAGACTTGTGAACCAGAATTAAGTTTACTATAATGCGGCATTTGCACATAATTGTGGAAAAACGAAGATACTTGTAAAGAAAACACCCTAAGCCAATCAAAAGCCATCATCTGGAAGAAGCAATAAAGATCCAATTGAATACAATTTGTACATGTACCTAACGTGCATGATATGTTTTGAGATGGTGTCTATAGTAACCACACATAACTTTACACGTAGGATCTCGACCTAGCCACTTCATCGTCCATCACCCACTTTTTGAAGTGCGACTCATTCTGATCCAACAATGTTGACGTGTAATCATTCTCCAGCATTCTCCCGTTCTCAATAAGCACTACAAAATTACATAACAGCACGAATCTCGGACGCTGAGCAAACATCACAACGGTACTGCCCTCGAACACTTTCTCGATCACCTCCTGAATCAAAGCTGTGCTTTGGGGATCGATGCTCGAGTTCTCTTCTACTAGTATGATCTATGGTACAAGGAATATATTAATTTAGAGCTGTAAATTTTTCTGACTATTTCAACAACGACTTACTTTGCTTTTGCCAAGATAAGCTCTTGCGAAGAAGAGCAGCTGTTTCTCGACTACGTCAAATACACTATCGTCGAACGAAGTGTTCAGTTGCGAGGCAATCTTTGAAACTTTATCTTTCAGGTGCAGCTTTTCCAAGACGCTCCATATTTCCGCGTCGTCATGAAAATTTTTCGAGTCCAGGAAACATCTTGATAGTTGATGGAATACATTATTCGTAGAACAAATGACTTAATAAAACAGGTGATCTGATAACTGTATTCTTACCTGATAGTTCCGTAGAACGTTGGATTTTCGGGAACGAGAAATACTTGAGTTGTCAGCCGCCTCAAGCCAATAATTCGTACGTCAAGGAAGTCAATGGTTATTTGGCCACTATTTAACTTGTAGAGCCCATATATAGCAGCCACGATTGCGTTTCTCTCAGCTTTTGTTTTGGTTAATATTCCTAGAGAACCATACATAGGACGCATTTTCTAGTTATGTCATTAACCATTTTTGAATATCTATAATTGACCAGTCAGCTTACCGCATTTTTCTCCCTTCATTACGTGAAACGATACATGATCAATGAGGGGAGGCCCGTCTAATCTGGGGCGAAGTACAACATCTTCAAACTGAATGTGACCTGTCGATTGCCATTCTTCAGTGTCAGGAGTAAGGGCAGTCGGTTCGTTGTCGTCACTATACTGAAGAGCCTGGCATAGTAACAATCAAACAACACTTGTTAAAACAAGTGAATGCAGAATACTTTCAAAAAATGCGTATACTCACAACCAGGTAGTCGCATATGTTTTGAACATTAGTAAAACACTGCTCTGTCTTTAGCAAATAATTGATGCCCATTTTAATGATATGTGGAATTTGGAATATGTAAACGAAAGTCAGTCCGAATAGTACAGGCGATGTCTGCTGTTGTAGACTTATCGTGAAAAAAGAAGCGACGAATATACAGCTAGCTGTGAGAACCTCGAGCCTTGACGACAACCAACTCTTAGAGACTCCACGGACGAAGCAACATGCACTACTAAGGTCAACCAGATCCTGGAACCTAGACGATTAATTTGGGCGTAATGAGAACATTTTTCTATTTTCGTGTGATACGAGAAGAAATATTTGATGGATCTAATTTTTAGTAAGTGAAATATTTTACTTGCTCAGGAAATCATTTTCCTTTTTGAATGTGCGGATAGTGCTAAGACCCTCCATGCTATTTTGAAGAAAATTCTTTATCTCCAGCCTCATTTTATGTTCCAAGCGCTTGAAGTTTATTTGGGCAGCTCTTATTTTGTAATTACGAATTATATCATTGTATTATCACTCAGCTTGTTTAAACGTGTAACTAATTTTTTGTACCTGTAAATTTTTCCAACGTAGAGGAAGAACACTATAGTTAGTACTACATAATTGGTGAACCAAGGAATGGTGCTGAGCATGACGAAGAAGGCGAAGAAAATGATGGCAGTGTACCTCAGAGTATTATCCAATTTAGCCGGAAGCTTAATACTAACTATAAAATTAAGATTATCACAAGTTTCAATAGTTAGTTTATCTGAGTACTGGATTAATCTTTAACTTACCAGAATTAAGGTCATGTAAGAAGCGAGACTTCATTATTTGGTAATCTCTTGAATGGAAGAAACGGGCGGGTGCGTAAAGTATTTTCTTCAATAGCGAGTCGTGCATATTATCGGTAATTCGTGTTATTGCAAATTGCGCGACAAAACTTTGAATTGTACAGCCTAGTACCAAAAGTAACAGGCTGACGCTGCACCATAGTTCGTAGTGCGAGGACGTATTCTCTTCATAGATTTCTCTCTAATAGTTAAGGGCTTTATTATTTGTATTTGTGTGATTAAAGCATTCAGGTTATATTGGAAGTATTTATATTACCGTATCTATTGCTTTTATCCACCAAGTGAGTCGTACTAAATTAAACACTTCAATGGATGCATTAACCAAGTAAACGAATAAAATTGGAAGGAGCAGGAATATACCCCCAAGAGATCTTGCGTACGCGTAATATGTCACTCCTTTAATATTCTTTAATTCAGTCTCATCGTTATTAATTAAATTGTTATTAACCTCTAGAATGAAAGGCTGTATGGACAAGCTCGTTTTCTTAGATGATTCTTCTTTTTCCTGGTTGCTCGATTGATCCATTCTACTTGTACAATCTTCAGCATGAATTTCTTCAAAGCTAAAGGTAGATCTTTAATTGTTAGAAATATTTAGGAAATTTTTTATAATGAATATCAAGAAGTGGTTCTTACTCATTGATATAGTCACCTGCGTCAGCAGCTGCTGTTCTAACCATAGAAGCGTACTCTTTTCCCAAACGCATCAATTCCTTGTGTCTTCCATGTTCGGATATTTTTCCATCACGCATGATGTACATGTAGTCACATCTGCCTAAAAACTACTTCAAAAGATGGTCAATTAAGCGCTTTTTCTTGATAATTGTTTTTGAAACATTATTATTTTATATGCTAACCTCAATGTCATTAGTCACCAGAATTATGGTTTTCTCAGCGAGGGCTCTAATAATAAGATCCTCAAAGATTTCTTTGCTTAAATCATCATCCATACAACTCAATGGATCGTCCAAAAAGTAAATATCCCTAACAAAGAAGCGAGAAGTTATCACCACAGCTTATTGGTCAAAATTATGATTAAAGTGAATTAAAACACATGATGCCTACCGATCTGCGTAGAAAGCCCTAGCCAATGCAATCTTCTGCTTCAGAATTTCGTCAATATCAATATTCTCACCTCCGATCTCGGTTTCTTCATTATCAGGAAGACTCTTAATATCCTGTCTGAGGTTACATACTACCTGGGCTTCGTAATATCTCTTCTTGTTCAATGCTTCTTCGAACAATATATTCTCCTTGATCGTTGTGTTGGCGATCCAAGCTTTTTGAGCAACATAAGCACAACTCCCCTGTCTGAGCAATTGTCCAGAAGTCATTTTAATCTGACCCAGAGTGGCTAGGAGTAATGAAGATTTTCCGCTGCCAACTGCGCCGCAGACACCGATCAGCTGACCCTTTTTTGCTTTAAAGCTGATGTTGCTTAGAATCTCCAGACGTTTGGGTGTTAGAGTGCCGGTCATCAGCTTTTGCTCTTCTGGTTTTTTGATCGGATCACCTTCTACGTTCTTACTAAAACGATAGAAAGAAGTTTCATGCAATCGACTTACTTTTTAGTTATACGAACTTACATGACATCCTCTATGTCATTAGAATTAAGGATGAATTTTTTTGAGACATCGTAGACAAAAGTGCCGTTGACTATGGCCAGTGCCTGAGAGGCTTCGTAAGGCTTCATTGCGAGACAACTGCTGTCGTCTAATAATAGTCCGCCCTGTGAAATAATAAGATAGTCAATCGTGATTGCGTCTTCATTCGATAACGGTCAAGTATAAGAAGTAGCATACATACTTTTAATCGTTTAAATGTAACTACTGAGTCGTGGAGATAAGATAACGACGTCTTCATCGCTTCCAAAGCTTCATGCAGTTGTACGATATAAACAATGCATATTGGGAAAACCTGCAAGATAATGAAAGAGATCTATTGACTATTATTCGAGAATCATATCTAAAAACTACTGCATTAGTATTTCGCTAAGTAACATTTTTAATTCAAATATTTACTTTAAAGGCTATACTATTGCGGCTGACTTCGCATAAAAAGTGCATGTAGAACGTAATGGTGAATGTAATGATAGGAATCGCGTGAGCTAAGGAATTCAGCAAGCTTTTTACGTAGGTTATTTTCCATATCCACTTGCTTTCTCTTTTACGTATATCTGGAAGAATCAATCGTTTTGATAATTGGAATCGTGATTTGCAAATTATAACAGAAGGGAAAGTACAACTAACTCGTAATGTTTCGAAGAAAGTGCTGTTCCCATTCGAAAATTTTAATCAATCTTATGTTCTCGAGAATCTCAATGGCACTTTGTATCCTAGTTTTAGTCCACTCGTTTGCATTTTTCTCACAATAATGGATAAAGTGTCGAAACCAATACTGTAAAACAAAAATAAACAATCGTCAAGAACCGAATCCCCCTATGAATTCTTATCGGTTCATGGACATTACCTGAACAAGATAAAACACCAAAAAGGCGAGAAGTCCAATAATTGCTAGGGGATTCATCCACGTTAAAATATAGATCGTCAGACATAAGACGACCACAGGTGCATTGACTATTGACGTTCCAAAATTGACGGCATCGTAAATCTTGTGACTGTCTTTCGATAACATTTTCATAAGCTGGAAAACAATTGACGAGCACACTGTTATTCATGGCACTATCGATTTTGGGATCTGCGGGATTGATTCGCTTATGATCCGAGTTGAAAACGAAAATAAAAAGAAAACACTAACCTCGTTCGGATTTTGTTGTCTAATACTGTTAACAGTGGTAATTTTTTTGAATAATAGGCAAAGGCAAGCGGATTTTAGGCGTAGAGCCGTCCTCTGATTCATAACGTCACTCCACGTGTAGAGGACCATTTGGAGCAAATCAAACGCTACTATGTACAGTATCCAGTGCACGCCGTTTGAGAAACTTTTCTGTTTGTCCTCGCTGTATTGCAGGAGTTTGCCTAGTAAATACATCTGTAATGGAAATAATTCGTAGAACTTTATAGTACTTTTGTGATGATAAAAATTGTATTTCCTAATAAAACAAGTTTGACTTACTTGTAGAATGAATTTTACTATATGAGCACACGCGTTCAATGTGCAAGCTACGAGGAACCGAGTTCTGACGAACCTCCATGCTACCAATAATAGCGATGCGGAAGTTGGTCCTCGTCGTCTTATTTCTTCGTTCCATAAATTTTCAATTCTACAAATTATTCATGTATGTCAATTAAATCATTTGACTGTCTAGCGTAATTTTATTTTTTCGTCACGCAATGTGCACTGCTTGTCAATATTTTTATTGTCTTATCTCCAACAGTCGCAAAGATATGATCTAATCAATGAATAATAAAATTGATTGCAATGGATTTCAGGTTATTTGTCATCGGTATTTTTTCCTTTGATAACTCAAAAAGAAATAGTTGACCACAGTTTATTTTTTAGCGTATGCATACATACATATATTTTTTGAATAGCTGCATAATTTTTCGAGAAATAAAAAAAATGCTGTGTTTGGGTTTGATTCCAAACAATTTCGAGTAGCCACGTACCTTTGACAATTAACGACAAGGTGAAATCAGGAAATGGAAAATTAAAGAAATTGGATATTAAGTACTTTCAGTTTTCAAGAAACAGAGTACATTCATTACTGATACCACGCTATCATTGAGCTATTATCGAAAATGACGCCATACTCGAGAAACCAAAAATCCAATCAACGTCAGAGGTATGCTTCGAAATGTGATTGCAGATTCAAACGTCTTCATATTTGCCTTTGTGCCGTGGTCTATATTAATAACATCAACCTCTTAATTTGGTCAATCAAAAGAAAAGCCATTGTCTCTGACTTCGTTACTATTTCACCGGTCATATCTCTTATCGTTGAAATTCTTTTAAAAATGACTAAGTACCACTCATTTCACAGATAACGCAAGGCGAGCTCCAGACAATGCTTTTTTTTCCATTTACGCTCGATTCGAAGCATAATGATATTTGTGAAAGACGCTACTATACGATACATTGAAAAAAGTTTTGCGTACTCTTGTATATTGTAGGCGCAACTGTCGTCAATGGAAACGCTCGGCAGCTCCGCTAGCGTGATCCCCTTGCGGTACGCCTTCCACAAGTACTTGGTCAGCCAAGACGAGTAGACGTACGAGAAGAAGCCCGTCCTCTCGTTCATCATCTCGTCCGCGCCGTAGTCCCGCGCTTTCTCCCCTTTGGTTTTCCGCGATAATATGTCTTCCATTTTCACAAACGTTTTTTTCCTTCCTATCTTGACACAGGCACAAAAACTTTCTCACCCCCCGGCCCTCATCACTACGTAAAATTCGCACGATCGCGGCCACAGGTTTCACAAGTCACACGACGATTCACCGTACGCCGCGCGGTTTGCATGTTTTTCGCGAGGATAAATCAAAGAAAAAAAAAAAGAAATATAGAATGAAAGAAGAGAGAGAAGGCGAACCTTAGAAAAACTTATCAAACGCCCGTGCGTGTACACTATATAGCCCCGGACTGTACTGAGCTATGCTGCCGCTGCGTGGCGACGCGCGCTTAGCGAGGCCTCGACTGATAAGATTATAAATAAGAAGTTTATCACACGCCTGTGCGTACAGTGTGTTATACACACACGTGGGTGCGAGCGAGCTATTGTACATATATACGCGCAGCCTATGCTCGAAATCCATATTATTGATAAGGCGCTGAACTTTTCTCCCGATTCGCTTCGGCTTCGATGGATAAGTCGAGCTTCCCGCGTCGCGTATAGTATATTTTATCTTGTCTTCCAATTTGCTGTTTGTTTAGGAAACTCTTTGAGATCTTGGATAATCATCGAAGGAGATTTTTAATTGAGGTAACTTTCAACTGTCGTTGGTAGTAGTGTCTACTGCCGCGACGTAGAAGCGATGGATTTTAAATGCGCTTTTTCTTAATCGAACAATAACGACTGTCTGTAAAACTTTTCCAAAGTTGATAAATTTTATTTATGTAAACGTTTTCCTTTAAAGAAGTTGGAAAATAACGCTTCCCTTTGAAACACTTGGAAAATTGTATTCTCCATAAAAAACAGTTTATAATAAACGGAGTTTTTGAAATATGTGATTACCCCGCTGTTTCCTACACTGAGCCACCCTATTCTTTGTGGTAACACTTGTGTAATAAAAGTGTGTGACACTACTACTAAATAATTGTGTTGCTCAGTGCACCGAACGCACCGAGCATACTTAAATTACATGATTGTTCTACATAAAAAAAAAATACTCGATGAAAACCGTTTTGAAAAATGACTTAGACCTTATTCTCCAAAGTTCAACGATCCGCTTTTCGAAACCTCAAAACGCGCTCGAAAAATTCCGCGAATTCCCACTCGGCGAAACACAATTAACTTCCGACCGAAATGATCATTAAACAACTGTCTCGGGCCACGAAAAAGCCTACACGTACACGAGTGCGTGTGTACGCGGGCAACAATTTCTCTCTGCAGCGCATAAATCGATGTGGCCCGTATAAATCACCTGCCGCTGTAGAGCGGCGGACAAAACCGGGGCGTTCCGGGTTACGGGAGTCCAAAGTAATGAAGTCGGGCCGCGCGACGGCTCTTGTCAGCCCGTATACCCTGCAACAGCAATAACCTTCCGTAGTTTTTCACTTTGCGTGAATAATTTGGGACACTTGGTATTTTGGGTTTCCCCGCTGAGAGTTTAAGGGTGGTTAATGAACTAAAAAAAAAAAAAAAGTTATTTTTGTGGTAAAAAGTTTGGGAGTACTTGGTACCAGATTCGTAAATTCAAAGAATATTTGGTAATTCAATCAAAAGTGTCTTACGTGCAACGGCATAGTGGAAACTTCACCTAGCAAGTTGATTCTTCAATTCAAAGACAATTGCTGTACGCATAGATTAATATTTTTTATTAATTCGTAAAAATTTAGTTCATTGACAAAATATTTTATTATAATAAATAATTTTTCTTTATCATAAATTTTGATTTGATTGAAAAAAATATTTGTCAGGTGGACTAAACTTTAGTGGGCGCTACGGCTTGCACTTCAAATTTAAATGTTACAAGATTTACGGTGCATGTAATTTAAGATGAATAAGCATGCCACTACGTATTAATATATGTAAAGATGTTTGTATGATTTTATTCAGTTTTTTTTACCGCAATTTCGAGAGGGTATTTGTAAATCCTACTGCTTTCAGAAAAATGGAAATCATGATATGTACAGTTGAAAGCTCAAAACACTATTATATTGAGAATGGATAAAGTATCTATTTTCCACTACAAGCTATGAGCAAGATATGTGAATGGTATAATATTCGTTGCGTATTGTAAATACTTTCAGATAAACTTTGTAATACCCGACATTTAAACCCGTGAAATGTTTAACATTTGTGGTATTGCATATTTTTCAAACATTGTATTTGACGAAAATTTCTTGCACCAGCTTTTTTCAGCAAAAGGTGTTGCTCGATTGAAAGTACAGAAAACAAATAACTCAAGAATAACTTACAAGTAACTTCGAGTCAAGAAATAAAGTCAGAAGCTACGTCAGATTCAAGCGTAGTGTTTTATTTCACACATTTCCGTTAAAATTATCAGTTAGATTCGTGTTTTATCATAACGAAGCATCAATATCTTTAATTAGGTAGCACACGCGAAAAATTGCGCACAAGTACATGTTCAAGCATAAGACGTTATTCGTTAAAATACTGCTTTGGAGCTTCTTGCAACATCGAATAGAGATAACGGTACACTTTTTTTTTTAGAATGTATTAAAACTTACTTGTTCACCGTGTCGTCTATGAAAACTTTACATATAGCTACCCGATATACCATATGCCCTTACCTCGGGGGAAAAAAGAGCCGTCTTCATTTTCCGTGCTATTAGCAGCTGTTGGAAAAACATATTTTTCTCTTAAAATTTTTAGACAATACATTTGTTTTGCTATTTAATTAAAACATTTAACTTTGGCACCCTGAATCGAGAGTTTTAACCCATTCGATTTTTCAAAGTTGCGACAAAAAGTCACCTGCGAGACCATATCATTATAAAATTTCAATACCAAAATTCTAGTAAAAATGAACCATCAAGTCTCCCGAAAAAATGTATGCTTCGGGAAAAGACATAATTTCTCCCCCATACGCGTATACTTTTTTGTCTCCCCTATCTTTCCTCCCCACAAGCTCAGACGCACATGCAGAAGCATCCGGTGCAGTATAGTCTCGTAAAAAACATCCGAGCGCCAGCGTACACCTCAACCATTCTTTTTGCCCTCGCTGGGCGCTTCATTAAATTTTCAAAAGGAGAACGCCTCGGCCCCTCTGTCCTCCTCCTCGCCCTCGTAAGTTATATTGGCGCGCGGGGGGGCGGGGCCCCGCCGGGGGGGCGGCCGCGGGGGGGGGGTGGGGGGGGGGGGGGGGGGGGGGGGAAGAAAAATGAGGGCTCCGGCTGCGTTAGTCCTCCCGGGGCTCATTTGAATTTTCACGAAGGCCCCGAAAAATGTTGCGAGGAATCTCTATCGTCGAACATACATGTATATGAGTGCAAGGTCGACGAAGGTATTTTGGCGAACGCGAAGTTTTTCGAGGGTAGTGGTGGTGGGGAAGGGGTGAAGTACACGAGATTGTTCCGGGAGAAGTTCGTGTTGGTGGCAATTTCAGTTCAGCGGGTGAGCGGTGGGTCGGCTTAATGGGGAAAGATTGGGAGGAAATTGAACTACGAGAGCCGAAGAGCGTGGGAGAAAATTAGTAGGGTGAGAGGAAAATTCGCTATCAATTACGGAGGTTGGAGAAGGGAAAAATACGGGGGGTATTGAATTTCTTTTGTTCGGCTTTTTCACCGGAAATTTTTTTTATTTTTGAGATTCTTTTTTTTTCTTTTTCAAACTCAAAAAAGTTGTTTGAAAGGTTCGGTGAGATACGCAAAAAATAAGATGGTGCTTTCATTACCCGACGTTTTGGGGAACGGAATTTTGGATTTTCCCACAAAATTCAACGTCTCGAGCGGGAAAACCGCGTTACATGGCTTACCTTGAATTTGTCTTTCGTTCGCTATTATCTAAGCTGATGGGTATTTTCTATTGAAGGTATAGATTTAGTGTCCAATTCGACGGAAAAAATTCAAAATTCAGAAAAACTTCGTTGGAAGTTTGAGTCAACGTAAGCGTTTCTCATGAGAATGTATATGTACAATGAAAGAGATTAATTGAAGTAATATCTGTGAGTTTCTAAAAACTTCTAATACAATTATTTCTTTCTTCAATAAACTGAATAATTCCTGTACTTATCACTATAATAAAATAAGGCTTTTTTTTCCAAATAACATGGAGGTCCAAAATCAGTGAGTGTTGTAGAGATTCCTTCCAGGATTCCTTACCCGTATATGTAGATATATTTATTTACAATTTTGATAATGCTGCGTGTATAGTTATTGCTTGGATAATTAGGGAATAGATGAAGTACATGAATTGATTTTTTTTTAATTAAAAAAGCGTAAGGAAAAAGTAATTCTTTACTTAGAACTTGTACAATAACAATAGATAACGGGTCATCCATAAAGGAGCGTCCGGTCGCAAGGATAAGGGAGTGTTAGCCAAAACCGGACGCAACCGGACGCTAGGGAAGGGGTGGGGGGGCGTCTCGTTTTTCTGGACGTCCTATTATTGATGATTTTTTCACTAATATTTATATCTTAAAAAACGATCAACCTGAATTGTTATTACACACACCGTGGCTTTGTTCGTGAACCACAAAGTATGAAATCTACCAATGAGATAGGTTACTTTATCAAACCAGCCAATGGGAATAGAATTTTTTAATATTGCGGTTCACGAATAGCAAAGGCGTGTGTACACTTACAGAAGCTTAGCTGTCTTTTATGGCAGCGTTAACTGTTAGTTAACTCAGTTTAATCAATGATCAATTTGTATTTGAGTTTAAGTGCCACTTGAGCAAAAATTTCGTTATTAATCATGAGAAGTAATGTTGGAGCTTATAGTAAATACATAATATTTCCCACCGAAGCTACCATGTATAAAGCGTTTCTCAAAATAGAGTGAATTCGAAAGCAGCGGACAACGCGATCAGCATGTTTGTATTTACATCGGCGCAACAATACAATCTCGTGATGAGTGCTGCAAAGAGTGTATATTCACATGTTTATTCTTCACAATTCTCCCAGATATTCATTAGCTTTTCATCACACATAAATTAGTATACTACCATTTCAATAGATATATTATCGGACTTTGTATGAAATTGTTTTCTTATTGTGTATGAATACAGCATTTGTATGTAAATCAGTAAGGTAGCAACGACCGCCTGTTATTCGGAATTATAACCGTACTATCAGCGCTGCCCTAGTGGCTCAAAATGTAAAAACAAACTGTTTTATTTTTATCGCATTGAAATTTCAGCACGCTTCATAACACTTTTGGTGCAGTCTGTATTTTGTGTTATCTGTATAACAGATTATTTGCTTTGATTTATTGCTTTATAAGATACGAATATTAAAGAATTCAAATTAAAAATGTTTTACCCCAAAAATAGCAAAAAACGTATTTTGGACGCGGTAAACCGTAATCACAACCTTAATCGGGTATGCAAACTAATTTTTTTCAGCCGCTACAAGGATATATAAAAAAACCAAAAAATATTTCAAGCCATAAATTATCGAAGACAGTCGAAGTCCTTCTGAGATATGACTGATTTTTCAAATATGTGTAGTATTTCTTTAATAAACAAGAAACAAATTAACGAAAGAAGATGATTCAAAATTGAAAATAATGCAATTTTTTTTTGCTTCATGAGATAAATTTTTTCACCCCGCAAATAGCCAAAAACAGATTTTGGACATAAAAAATCGTTATTACAAGCTCAATAAGGTAGGTATGGAACTTTAATTTTTTCCGAGCAACTAAGAGGAAATCAAACCATACATTTTGAGCCCTAGATCATTAAAATCTTTCGGAGGGTTTCGGAGATATGACTGATCACATACGGACGCGCGCGCCCACACACACACACACACACACACACACACACACACACACACACACACACACACAGAGAGAGACAGACAGACAATTTTTTTAAATGGTACCTATATTCTCATTCTGTACACTATAAAAAACATTTCTAAAGTGTTTTTTTAAAAAACTTAATTATTTACCGATACAAGGCTTCCTCTATGAGGAAGGAAAAGTTAGAACAATGTAATTATAATACTTATTAATCATGCATACATGTACTGCAAGCATTTATCGTGTTATTTAAATCGTTAAATATCACTTATTATTTTCTCCTTTTTAAATTTCTTCTTGTTTCGGACGGGGGGGGGGGGGGGGGGGGGGGAGCTAGCTAAGACCGGACCCAACCGGACAGACGGGACAGGGGGGTTATTTTTGGCCAAAACGACCGGACGAAAATTATACATCATAATTATTGATAATACTCCTAAGCAAATAAGGTATTGACCATAAATATAGAAAATAATTAACCTTATTATAGTGAGAAGTACACGGATTATTTTTGTTCTCATAAGAAACAAATATCATGACGTGGACAATATCATAATTGTTATGCATTCCAACAGTTATGATTGACTGCACTGACTATGTTTTTAGTAACTTACTAATGATATGCATTTCAATGCCCAATAACAAGATATGTTACTATCACATCTTTTTAATCCTTAAAAGCTTCAATAGCGTAATTTCCAAGTGGTATGAAAAACTAACATCTATAAAAGTTACAAATGTTAGCTGCTTCGGTAGTATGAACTCTCATTGGGACGTTTTCATGAATTACATATGAAGCTAAACTTTTCATTAACTATATGTAAACATTGAATTTTTTTATGCGAATATAAGAACTTGCCCAGAGGTGTTCGAATGAGTCAGCAGACTCGCGAATAAAAAAATCTGATGATCGACGTCTGTTCTCAAAACGCTAGCAAAAGAGAAAAAAAAAATTTAAGGTGAATGGGTCATAGAAATCGTTTCTACAGATCTTGATAAAAATTTAATATCTTATAATTTGAGTAATGGTACACGTCAAGAGATATTTTAATCCTAAGTCCGTGTTTTTTTCTTTGTTAGGCATAGCGTCTTACGTGAAGGTACGTCATTTTTATCACTTTTCACTCTAATAAATTTACAGTTTTCTTCAAAAAACTAATATGTTATAGGTTAATAATTCAAGAATGTTATGTTTCAATTTCAAAATGATCTTGTGTCCAGTTGTTAAGATATCAACACACATAAGGCAAAAATAAAATCATGAAATAAAAGTGTACAACAGAAACTGAAAATCCAAATACTTCTTTGTGATATTGATTATAGAATACAATAGTAAAAAGGTATTAACATACAGGTATAGACCTATTTTAAAGATTTAACAGTATTGCAAACAAACCGAAAGTTCAAATATTCTTTGAATGATCCTCTTTTCTAACAGGCGGCGTACCTCTCGTCGTGACCCATCTACCTTAATTAATATCGCAACGCCCAAACACGGAATGGATTAACCTCAAAATCGAACGAGCCCTGCGAACAAAATACTTGACTCTCTAACCTCCTGTGTGCATACAGACACCGCTCGTTGCATGATTGCAGGAAGTACAGCCGGACGAAAAATCCTCATTTCCAAACAAAAATCCGTCGAAACCAAAGTCACACTTATCTCCGCCTCCCCACGCTCGCGCGCGAACGGCCCTCGAGACGCAAACAATAGCCGCACCCAGAGCGAGCTGCATCCGAAAAACACGGACCGGGAGTATAACGCCGAGAGAGTAGGCCCGCGAAACGCAACCCCTCCCGGCGAACTTGCCAGAGCGGAGATAAGCGGGGCTCACGCCAGACTGCACGCACGTGCGGATGAGTCGTTCATAATTTCGTCGGGCGCCAATGGGGGGGGGGGGGCGGGGGGGGGGGGGGGGGGGGGGGGGGGGGCGGGGGGGGGGGGGGGGGGGGGGGGGGGGGGGCTTTTCCGTGCGTGCAGGGCTCTACCTTTTCCTTTGTGCTCGGAGGATCGGCCCGATTGTTTTGGTAGGTTTGTTGTTTTGGGACTCGGGTCGAGGGCCAGCTTTCGGAGCGTCGCTGGAAGAGGTGCGAGCAGTCTGCGCGCAAGTGATTAGGGTATTTATTGTTGGCGTCTCGCGTGTGTGAAGAACAACATTGGGGTGAGGTGGTTATTCTTTTTTTTTCCGCATTGAAAGTCCAATAAATCAGTGATGGAACGATTTTTAGAATTTTTTTCCATAAATTAATGTAAAATCCATTGTTGTAAACATGCAGATAGTTATGAATGTGGCAAACATTTTTTATTAACTTGTGATTTAAAAAAAATGTAACTTACATCTAAAATAATTTTTAATGAATAAAAATTCATGGTATATTGGTATACGTCGGATGAGATAACACCAATACAGTAGAGGAACGTGATGCTCGACGTGATGTCCCAGTGATGAAAAGTATATGCAGTTTAAACGGTATCTGTGTGTTGCAGTACTCGGACGTCAAGTACTGAAGGTTATCTTACCAATAGTAAGGGTTGGAATAGCAATTTATAAAAAATATATTTTTCAGCTCAACAAAAATGAATAGTGCTGAATATTTTCATTGGTTTAAATAAATCCTATTTTGATCTTCTTAAAGGAACTTTTTCATCAATAAAAACCTTTAGAGTGTATCATTCATTAGCTGTTCCACTTACTGGTACACAAGATCAAATGAGTTCCATCACTGGTACTTTTACCTTAATGATAAGTGGATGGAAACAGATATTCAAAATACAACGTTAATTAATATGATGACTCATGTATATTTATATGTTTTGATTAAGCTTTTGAGCATAATTAATAGTTGCTCATGCATGTGATATTTTTCTTTTTGTTTCAGGTGAGTACACACGCATCATATTGTCCTCATTGGACTTGTAAATGAGATATCGAACTGCGATTCTTGCCAAAGCTCTTTATGCCTCCATACTTTCATCTCTCTTCCTTTTCTGCAGGTATGAACAGCATCATAGTGTTTTTCGTCATGTTTTTTAGTTGTGTGTGATTGCTCATCGCACATTGCAAAATCATTTATTTAGCTGACAAAAATCTTATAGAAATTTTTCGCGTCAAGTCTTGCACACTAAGTATCTAATCTTTGTTCGTTTTTCTTAAAAAACCTAATGGATTCAAAATAAACTGCAATATTATATAAGAGAAAAATCGAATACGAATTTTGAGGTTAGAAAACTTGTAATAATGAATTTTAAAAAATCACTAATTACACGGTGAATCATGTGGCAAAAGACATATTGCAGCTGTGCTCCGTTGACAAACCGAATATCTGTTGTTGATAAGACTGACATTAATATTGTACATCCCAAAGTTTTAGGCCGTATACAGTTTATATTACAAAATACGAAAAATTTAATTTAAATGTTTATTGTATAGTATCAATAAATAAGTGCAATTTTTTTTCTAAAATTATAGCCATTACGTTTACTGAAGAATAGAAAAGTTTCCATCAGGATCTGTTTGACAATAAACATAACCTAAAAAATATTTTATTAGTAGTAGTTTAAATTTACGATACATATTCAAGGTAGAAAATCTGCGGACTGAAGTAGTCAAACGAGTGTACGCGTCATTTATCGTTTTATGACAGTCTTATAGGTTTATGGCTGTATGCTTTTGTAATGGGAAGAATATTAATCAATAAACTGACTTTTATTTAGTGCTGACACACCATAATTTGAAAGAACTAGAATGAAGCAGAAATTTTGAAGATTCGTATAGTATTTTTTATACAAATAGTTTGATTTGTTACATATGTCTTTAAAGCTGTTATTGGTGTATCCCAATACAACCTATGTTAAAAGACGATACTTTGAAGTAAATTATCTTAAAAACTAGTCTCGATACCCTTACTTTAAAAAATTTTTTAATAACATGAAAAAATTTAATGTATAACATATTTCAAATTCAAGAAAAGTTTGATTTGTTAGTGACGACGGATTTTCTACCTTAACGCAGCCATTTCACTGTCACCTTTCTTCGTACAATTCATCTTTCCACTCATACCTTTCTCTATATGATTCAACATTTTTAAAGTTTTCCAACCTCAAAAACTTATCTTGGTTTCTCAGAGTCCTATAACCAAACAATTTTAACCTTCAGAAGTATCGTGCCTTATTCGTGATCCATAAGTGTTCAAAAAAAACCAAACACCGTGCGCTGTTATGAATTTCTTAATTACGTCGAAACAAGAACGACAAAAAGTAACACGTTCCCCAGCACAGCCGTAAAAACATCTCGGCGACTACTTTCATCAGCTATTATCAAATGGCGCTCGTGAGATTCAACAGAGTATAAGGGCAAGGAACGAGCCGGCCGGAAAATTTCGGAGGCCTCGCTGCTGCTGAGAGGCAAAAAAACGAGGAGGGGGAGGGAAAAAGAACGGCGAGCCGGGAGAAAGGAAAGGGAACGGACTTTTTAAAGTGCGCGCGTACGTGCGCGGCAGAAGTTACCCGAGCATTTTTTCCGCTCCCACCCTCGCCTCACCCTGTCCCTTTTGGCTTCTCTTTTTTCGGCACTGTACATACTCCGTGCTCTCTGTGTCACGCGGCTGTGTCTGTTTATGAGCTGCACTGTGTTATATGTGTGGGGTATTGTATGTGCAGTGGGTGATATAGAAAGAAGAGACGAATAGGTGTATACATGAAGATGTGTATGGCTGTGTAGGGGTGCAGTTGCGCGTGCGATGGCACAGAGAAAAAACGACGGATCGTTGAGGACAGAAGGAAAGTCTGCAGCTCGTTGTTCGCGTTTTTTCTTATCTTTTTGACTGCTTTTCCCATAGCGTTAAAACCATGGTCCGATAATTTAGCTGCACTGAAAAAATTTTTTTTAATGAATACTTACTCTTTTGTATTAAAATTCGGTAGCATCAAATGTTCATGTACTGTTAGTCAAATATCATTACAGGAATCTGAAAAATGTATTTCTCAATCCTCCTACTTTTATAAAAGTAAAAATAGTTATCTGCACAGTTGAACGCTCAAAAAGCTAATGCATTCAAAATGGTTGAAATTGTGGCTATATCTCTTGCCCGCTGTACAAAGCTAGGAGCCAGTTATCTTTATAATATAATAATCGATGTTGACCGGGCGTGCAGTCGCGTATAGTTTTTAGATAGCATTTCGTGAATCATTAGCCCGACAAACTTGTGTCAAAGAAAAAAATATTCAATAAAATAAAAAGCTTTGGGAATTTGTTTTCGTATACTTATGAAGAAATCTACGAAAAATCTGCCATTTTCGGTGCCAAAAAAAGTGGTAGAATTTTTTTGAAGACGCTCCACGGGCACGCGCATTTTCTTGTTCCAGGGATCCCACTGAACAAGAAAAATACTTTGAACAAGCGTTTGGGGTCTCAGTTATCATTACTGATTTTCATTATAACTTTGCTCTAGGAGGTTGTAGACAGTCTTTTCAAAAAGTAAAATAAAGTACTTGAACACAGCTTTAATTTCCTTTGTGAAACGTCCCAACAGATGGCTCACGTCAAAAGTTATGAGCATTTAAAGTTTAAAATGGAAAAAAAGGACTTAAAAATCTACTCCATTGTCTGATTTTTGTGATTTTTTAGCTTCAAATGCTCATCGCTTTTGAAGCAGACCTTTTTCTATAATATATTCATAAAGGAAATCAAAGCTCTTTTCAAGCACTTAGTTCATCATTTTAAAAATAATGTCTACGACTTTTTAGAGTAAAGTTGTAAAGAAAATAGTAAAGGCAGTCCGTGAAAATCGATTTCGAAATTTGAGGTTCAAAAGTAAAAAAAGCTTAAAAAAAGTATTTGCCGAAATCCTCATTCCTAGCTCAAAGTATTTTTTTATTCAGTGGAATCCCTAGAACGAAAAAATGCGTGTATCCAAGGTATCCCTTCAAAACGTTTTACGTTACGTTAAGTTATTTTTTGGCACCGAAATCGGCAGATTTTTCCTAGATTTCCTCAGACATGTATTCACCCACTAAATATTAGAGGAAATTTTTAATGTTAGAGTAATTCTAAGTTTGGTTGAAAGAGACAAGTACACATTATTTTACTGTTTCCGGAAATCATCAATTTCAACACACTCTCCGAGTTGCCCAGTTTTGGATAATTTTGTTTTCAGCTGCCTATCACATCGAACAGAGATAATAAAGAATAACTGTTTTTCAAAATCTATTGAAAATTCAAAAAAGAGCCGTCCAAAAGATACTTTGAAATTCTTCACAATCGAGTTACACTTGAAATCACTCATTGACTCTCGATAAACTATTATCATATGAGCATGAAATTCACGTTCCGCTTCTAAGAATCGCAGTTCAGCACGTACGATTTTTCCTCCCCGTACACAAACACAAACCAGGGAAAGAAAGAAACACCCAACAAACCTGCGAGTCGTGAACATTACTATCATCCGCCCGCGATCTCCGTGGCCCAGCGCGGAGTAAAGTAGCAGCTGCGAGGAGCCGGCTTCCGGCAATTAAGCCCCCCTTCCCAGCCCTCGGCCGAAATATAAATTCTCCACGGGGATAGAAAAAGCGGCGAGGGATCGGCGCGCAGTTTTCCGCGCCGTTTGTTCGCGGGAAAATTGCCGGGGCCTCCTTGCGCGGATTCATCAAGAAACGATGTGGGAAACGGAGGCGTTTAATGACCCTGCCCTCCGACCCTTCCCCAGCTCACTTGCATATTCATGCGTTTCGGCTTCTTTCCGCTCCGGGCCACGCTTTCCGCGCATACTTATCTCGATACGACATCG
>JAPYYV010006955.1:0-13831 GCA_030522625.1 Copidosoma aretas | reverse complement strand
TAAATGCTATATTTCTAACTGATCTTATTGTTTCATTTCCTATTTATTTTCTTGCCTCTTTGCATAGCAATATGTGCTCCATGTTCTTTTTTCTTTGCAGACTATAGTCTATCACTTAAAATCCTTTTTCTTTTGTCCTTTCTATATTCTCATACATTAGCCTACGCCACTGCTTTTTCAAACTCCCAGTGTGTTTATCTTTTTGCTACATTTTTCTGTCTAGGTTTAATTTTTTTTTTTTTATATTTCACGGAAGTAAAAATTGTCAAATACTGTATAGTTTCTCTGAATTTTCTAATTGGTAAAAATCTTTCTTCTTCTTGTAAAGTTCTCTTTCATTTTCTTTAGCTCATTTTTTTCGGTTGCTCTTTTTATAAGTCCTATGATTTTTCCATCCTCTACTTTTTCATATCGTACTTTAACTTCTTTGCTTAATTTTATTCGATTCGGATTAATCATATCTCATAATTTTTCATCAAGCTTTCGTATGGCTACCTGCGCTTGTCCATTTTTAAAATGTGCAAAAAGTACATTTTTGTTCTTTTCCTTATGTCAATTTTTAGGCTAACCCTTTCCGCCTTCATTTTACATGTATCCTAGCGCGTTTGCATTCAAACCCAACATCATTTTTGTTAAATTTTCCTTCTATTTTTTCTCCTTCTTCTTTACTTTTTCATCCCTAAATCTATAAATACCGTTCCCGCCTCGATTCTCCATACACATCCTTGTGGCTTTGCATTCATACCTAACATCACATTTTAAATCTGCGTTTTATTTTTTTTACTTATTCTTTTCACTTTCATAAGCAAGTCTCCGCTCCATATGTGGAATATATTGTTCATGCCATCGGCCGGGAATGGAAGATTCCCGTCCGCTGTGCGAACGGAAATATTCCATTTTCGGTCGCTGGAGCAGGAAAAATTGTATAGGCAACACGGACGGGAGTAAAGAATGCTCAGAACACATGTTTTCCACCCTCAGTTTCGCCTCAGATGTCAACATACATGTGATCTGGGACATTATTCACTTTCTCGCCCTAGGTGCGTAATATACTATTTATCATTAATTCATGAGAAACAATCTTTGATTCAAACTTTCTACTTTAGCTTTTTTGCTTAACCCTCGAACAACGTTGATTGCCCTTTAGATTCTACTTGTAAATGTTTCTTCTTG
This sequence comes from Copidosoma aretas, assembly GCA_030522625.1. NCBI lineage: Eukaryota > Metazoa > Arthropoda > Insecta > Hymenoptera > Encyrtidae > Copidosoma > Copidosoma aretas. Next base: position 12,658 of record JAPYYV010006955.1, on the reverse strand, counting down.
CCAAGAAAAGCTATTTTCTGTCAAGAACTACATGCCTAGGTCTATTTACTCGTTTACAACTTGCAATATCTTCAATTTAAATTTTAACTGATCTGTTTCTTCCCCTTCTCCATTTCTAAAAATTGTGATTTTTTTTATGTTTACTACCAGTCTTTTTTTTGTACCATATTTATCTAAGTCTTTTTGCATCAGTTTTTCTTTTTTTGAATGCTCTACGCCTAAAACGAAGTCATGAAATAGTTTTAGACAGTAGATTTTTAGTTTGCCTACTGTAACGCCTCCTGCATTATTATAAACTTACTTAACATCTATATCCTCTATAAATAAACTAAAAAGTTCCGGGCTTCATTGGCACCCTTGCCTTACCATTTTACTGTTTCAAATAAATTTGTTAGCCCCTAAAAGTGATAACCTGTTTTTTTTGTATAATTAATTCAATTCAAAATTTTTGTTATATTTATACCTATTCCTATTATCTTTAATTTGGACCAGAACATTTCTCCATTGATGGTATCAAATGCTGTTTTGAAGTCTACAAACACAGCATATAATTTTTTGTCCTTTCTCGTTAGTTTACTTTCAATTAAACTAGTAAGTCAAATTTTTATAATTGACTCTACCATCACATTTTGCGCTAATTATTAAATATTTCAGCGATCTATGTAGTGCGTTTTATTGCGAAAACAACGATATCCGTTAAAAAATTGTCAATTAGAAATCAACAGAACAATGTAAAAAATGCTTGCTCCGGCTGGGGCTCAAACTCAGACCTCCTTCTATCCGGGAAGGTGCGTTAACTGATTCCGCCACCAAAGCCACGGTAAATGCTCCCTCTCATTGCTCTGTTATGCGTATCCTTGCAATCAAACGCGTATTCAATGTATGATTTTATAGTTGTATATGCCTTGATGGTGAATATTTCAGTAAATCTAATTGTTATAATTGACTATACTATCACATTTTGCTTTGATTATTCAATATTTTATCGATCTATACAGCGCGTTTTATTGCGAAAACAACGATATCCGTTAAAAAATTGTAAATTAAAAATCAACCGAATGGTGGCGGAATCGGTTAACGCACCTTCCCGGATATAAGGAGGTCTGGGTTCGAGCCTCAGCCGGACCAAGCCTTTTTTTTTATTGTTCTGTTGATTATTAACAATTTTTTAACGGATATCGTTGTTTTTGCAACGAAACGCGTCTAATTGACCGATAAAATATCGAATAATCAGCTCAAAATATGATGGTCTAGTCAATTATAAGAATTCGGCTTATTGAAACATTCACTATCAAGGCATGTACAACTATAAGATCATTTAATTAAATCATTTAGTACAAAAATATGGTTTCTTGTTCTTATTTTTGCTCTGTTGCCAGCCTGACTCTTCTTTAATATTTTACACTCCTCTACCTCTTTTTTAACTCTCTCAGCGATAATGATTGCGAATATATTTTATCCTACATTTCAAAACACAACTCCTCTGTAGTTTTCAACTTCCTCCTATTCCTTCCCTGCCTTGTGATTTTGACGGATTCTTGCTATTCCCTACCCTTCAATAATATGTGTTTCTATCCATAAGCTATTGAGTGTGTTTGTTGATTTAATCATCAAAAAAATTTGCAGATTCTTGAAATATTTCCCCACAATTCCGTTTACTTCAGTGGTTTGTCCGTTTTTTAGTTTTCCTAGGACATTTTTTTACGTAATGATAGATGTATCAATGTTGAAATCTTTTTACACTTTGCTGTTGTACCCTATACTCCTTTTTTTGTTTTCCGTAAAACATGTCTCACTGTTGCCTCTTGATAAATTTACAAAATTATTTTTTCATGCCCTTTTCTTACATCCATCCATATTTTTTTTCTGTTTCAATTTTCCAATAGCTTTTTAAAATTATTTAAATTTTGGTTTTTGCTTCTTGGCTTGGTTTTAATCAGCTTTTTAATTTTTGTATCGCTTATTATTTAATTTATATTTTTTTCAGTCTTCGATTCTATTTTTGTACTCTCTTTCTTATTTTTTTGACTATTCTTTGAGTTTACCTGTCATATTTCTTTTCTGCTAAATTATCTTAAAATTCTGTTCATCAATTTTTCAATCTTTTTGCTCTTTGGATCTCATCATTTTTAGTCTCTCTGCTACCTGTCTAATTACATTACATAAACTGTTTAATTTTCCCTGTGATATTTATTACACCTTAGTAAATTATTGGATCCAAATACTTCTCTTTTGTCTCTTCTAGTTTTTTTGATATTCATATTTTTTACTTTTTTCGATATTATTATTTTCTTATATTCTGCTGCTTCTATTCCTTTCCTCCTTTCTTGTCTAATATTACCTGCGATTTCAAAGGTCATCGGTAAATGATCAGACTTATTTCTAGTTAAAACTTTCAAAGTTTCAACAGCACTATAGCTCTGCGTCTTTACCTCCAATACAAAATTAGGACTGATCTTTTCCCTTCTTCTACGTAAGTTATCTACTTCTCCCAATCTCCCTTTGTTTACCCATTTTTTAGCACTAATCTTATATTTCAGCACTGTTTCCATAGTTTTTCGCCTTCACTGTTTAGATTTTTATCTTTTGACTTTTTTAGACTACAAACATCAGTGTCTTTTTCTATTTGCTCCCATTCTATCCTATCATCTTAATTGCTGGCTATTATAATTCTGTTTCCGCCTTCCGCTCCCACTTTAATTTGACTTTTTAATTTTTCTACAGTCTTATCTAGTTTTTAAAGATCAAACGGGTCGGAACGGCATATGAAATGTCACAATCTTAAACAAATAGAATATATTCTTATCTAATAAATGATTCTTCAAACTTTGTGGAGCACTCGACAAATTGACTGTCATTCGAAGTTTTCCAAGGTTATAGAATTATGATCAGCTGACTTATAATGATGATCTGTAACGATAATGAAAATATCATACGGTAATGGATTTTTTATAGTATAAATAGATTGGATAGTGACTTATTCATCAAAAATACTTATTTATAAGAAATACATATTGACAAGCCTTTTACTCATAATTTAAATAGATCGTGTAATATAAACTTCCCCAATTAACTCAGGAGATGGTTACCATGGACTTCAAAAGTTATATCTAATTAATTTAACAGTTTATATTGCAATCAAAAAATATATTCTTTAATAAAAATGTGACTTTTTGGTTCAAATACATTGCATTTTAAAATAAAGTTTCTCTTAGAAATAAATCTAAAAACAAATTTTTTATCAAAGATAATATACGAACTCGTAGAGAGAGTGGCAGAGGTGGTGATAAAAGAAATTGAGGAAGGTAAAGCCACTGTAATTGGGTTGAGAATATTGAATAGTCAGAGATGATAGAGAAAGTGCAAGGAGAGATGGACCCTAATATAATTTTGTTAAGGATCACGTACAAATGAACGAATAACTGCGCTATTTCAGGGAAACATAGACATAGTGTTGGATATGGAGCTGAAGAAGAGCGGGAGAAATCTACGGTGAGCAGAAGGAGAGCGCAGGGGAGCCAACCCAAAAATAATTAAGTTAGAAATTATATAAAAATGAACTATTAACTACGTGATTTGAGGGGGCAGTGAGGTGGAGCTCAAGGCGAGCGAGGGTAAACAGGAAGTAGAAAGAGTAGGGGAGGGGGGTGGAACTCATTTTCGACCGGATGTATATATAATATAGGAAGATATATATACATATATATTTGAATCAATAAATCTTCACACATGCTAATCTTCTCTGAACTTAACTACTTTTAAATTCGACAAAAATTGTGACGCTCATAAATCAATAGTGTGTCAGCTTTTACAGGGTCTATATGAAAACAACTTCTGTATTGTGTAGTATCATTAATATTTACGTATACTCATTTTTGGACTTCTGCGTATGTATACCATACTTATCCTTTCTTTGCTAATTTAACCTACTTTTCCAGCTGATTATTTTTTACCTAACTCCCCTGGTATTCCCAAGTATGCCAATTTTTTTACGGGCTTCCAAGCTTTAAGAGTCTCCTGGATAGCTCCGCCATCTATTCTATAAAGTATCATTTTCAGGATGCAGCCACCGTTTCAAGCACACCCTGGCCAGTAGCAGGTTTGTAGAAGAATATCTTTTAATAATCATCTACCGGGCCTTGCTGATAGTTAAAACCGATAGTCACTTTACCTATGAGCTGGCCAGGTGTTGGCTTTCCTTAGAAGGAAGGCTCCTGCAGATCCAGTAACTATTCAGAAAAAGTAAATAATTGTCTGAAAAATCTGATAAGTTGTCATCCTTGGTACTCATTCCATTGAAAATCTCCAGGACGAAAATCTCGATATTTTTTTGAAGGAATCGGAACTAACGAGTCCTAAAATTTTCTCAGACATGACAGCTAGCACGCTTACCACTAAGCCGTTGAATCTCTCACAGTTTTTTTCTTGTTTCGATAATGATTAACATGCCGTAAATTAAAAAAAATATGCGAAATTGGCTAATATAATTTTTATGAACTTGATCAAATCATTTGTAGCTAAATGTGCATGAACAGATGAATTTTTGTGATGGTTCGAAATCTCTCATTTAAAAATCAGTTTGCGAAAAAACTGACGACCTTTCGCAACGATAAAAATAGTTATTCATTAGAAATTTAAGAACTTAAAGTTTTTATATGACGTAATAATTGATGAAATAGACTTCGTATTTTACTTTAAAGATTTTCAGTGAGATAATTTTTTTCATGTATGTATTGAACTTAAACACTACACTCGAAATTAGCGCGTGTACAATTATATTGCACTCATGCATGCATACGCATTAAGTACAAGTGTTCGTATGTGACTGCATGGAGGGAACTCTGAAGCAACGGCAGTGTAAGCATACTACAGTAGACTCCTACTATACTAACGTTGCATCTTGCGATACCCAATTAGTGGTACTACTCTAATTTATACTAAGGTAGTATACGCGTGCTCATACTAATGTTGCTTCAGGGTTCTCATCACTAGCATGCTACACTGATGAGTCCCAGTTAGCGATAGAGGACCAAACGATTAACCTTTTTTCCATTTTCTTCACATTTTACTACCTTTACACTCCCTGCACCATAATGGAGGTGCCAAGTATGAAATGGAACAGAGGTTAAACTTGCTTGGTATGAAGTTTGTTGCTTATGTACACACCAATTTTCGTTTGTAATATGAAGTGTACTGTTAAAGTTGGATACATGATTTATAAATTGACAAATATGCGATTACGGAAGTTAAGTTTGATTTGAAATAACTTTTTTGTTTAAAATTTTATAATAATTAACAGTGTGGAACTAATTAGTGTTATGGCCTATCGTATAAAAAGTTTTGTAATAAAACGTTTGACAGCGATTAAAGCTGTCTACAAACTTTAGAAGCCAAGAGTAAAGCAAAAAACTAATCACATAATCAGTATATTTTCATACACTGATAAATTTTGGTGCTTTCTTGATGATAATCATTTAAATAGATGAATACAGCAAAGTGAAACTATTAAAGTTTTACTAGAATATCACTGATTTTTTCAAACAATATGCATGTGTGTGTACTACACAATAAAATGCATACGTGAATATAACAGCACAAGTGTGATTTTGCTACAAGCCTAAATCTATACTTGGCTGGATGTATCTTAAAGATGTAGGAAAAGGGAGGAAATAAAAGGAACTAGCCTCTTGACGTATGCAAGGGACTACACCTTTGCATATTAGGGACGATCGTTATATTTTAGGGTGTCTCTTATAAGATATATGTTTATAAAATATATGAAATTAGATGCACTGACAGCCACGTGCTCTCTAAAGACATCGTGCAGTTCAGTTTTTCTAATGCTATTTCAAGTAAAACCAGACAGTTTAAGTACTGGCATCTCAAGACGAGAGTGCTGATTAAGCTGGAAATAGAAACATTGGTGCAGCTTAAGAAGACAAACAAAACTTACTTACTTTTTAGGCAAGATCGTTATACTGATACACTGCTTTATGTTCTCACCCACCAAAAAATAAAATGTTCAAGGTTTTACCGGGGTTTTGATATATAATTTTAACTTAATCAAGCCTAACTTGCAGCATTTTACTTATCTGTATGTAGGGAAGTTCCGATTTCAATTTGATCAAAATCGGCTCACTGGTTGTAAAATGCGAGCACGTTAACTGATACTGTATAATTTTTTCATAGAAGGAGAATTTTCACATGTCATGTAAAGGGCAAAAAAACTACTAAGCTGATTAGGACCCACAAAAACTCATGAGATTTGTCTTTTTAATGCGCATTTTTTGTACAGAAGCCCTTTTCTGAGTGAAATGTAAAGTTTTCTTGTAAAACGCAAAATACCATTTTTGGAGTTTTTTGACAATTTTTTCCTCAGGTTTTTCATATACGTACACGCGTTGGAATTAGATATGTTAATACTGACCTTGTCATTTTGATAAAAAAAAAAACAAACTTCTTATCACAATTACAGTAATTTTAGACCATCCTTCGGCTGATTCTATCAGACTATGGATGTATTTTAGACGAGCTCTCCAAAAGCACCAAAGACAAGGAGAAGCTGACGCGAGCTGTTACGTAGGCAATTGAAAAGAGAGGACTGGTTTAGTCGAGAAAATATAGAATGACTCACAAGGTCCTTAATCTCAAGGCAGTGGGTCATGAAAAAAGTCAAGGCGGCCATTAAGGAGGCAGCTGAGGACCCAAAAAAACTCAATGATCTCAAGGTGGAGATGCTACCTCCAAACCGATAGTAAAAAAAACGGCATAAGCCGAAATGTACGAGGCTGAAACATTGTCGGATCTAAAAAAAGAGTAATAGTGGTAAGTTGGATCGGCTGCTGTTTCAGGCATCGAATCATTGTACAAAGATGCTACAAATCTCGTGGCTGTAGGTATACTAGACACGAGTGCAATAACCCAGACAGATCACAACTTTATTGGAGATGTGGCTGAGATGACCACAGTGTCAAGGACTGCAAAGAAGACCTGGAGTGTGTGCTATGTAACGGACTGCAACTTTAATGAGACACCAAGCATGTGCCTAATCTAGGGGCATGCGAGGTCTCAATACAGGTCCTTGAGGGAAGAAAAAACAAACTATGAATAATGCCTAAGGTTTTTCAAGAAAACATGAACAAGACCAAGGACGCTAACACCTTTTTGCCACAAATGAGGGTGGACATAGCACTTATAAGCGTTTAGGACAACAAGTATAAGCCACCTAGTTGGCTCAACGACGCGACGCTACTAATAAGGTCATTTTTTAATACATTTATTATTTTGCATCTCCAAGAGAGAAAAATCTGCCAAGACTTAAGCAGATCGAAAAATCATTGACAGTCCAAAGAGTAGGATCATAATCTATGTTAACTGCTACCTCTCACCAAATTCAGTCATGGATGAATACAAAAATCAAATAAATCACCTTAAGAATACCGTCAGAGACGAAATAGAGGGCGACCTTATAGTTAGTAGTGACTTCAATGCAAGAGAAGTCAAATAGAGCACTTCCATGACAAATTCTATAGGACAAGCTATCAGTGATATAACTGCTAGGATGAAGCTAAAGCTAGACGATAGACTGAGCCGACAGACTATATAGTGCGGTCCGCTAACAAATTTCATCAACGGAACGATAGAATACCAAAACAAGGCTTATCTCTACATCTTAAAAAGGGAAAGAACACCTAATGATTTTGTTGCAGCACAAAAGTCATACAAAATGTTAAAATTATAAATAAATGCAAAAAAACTAACTATTTTTACAAGATTTTTAATAAAGTTCTCATAACTTCTATCAACGGAATGATAGAGTCACGCAAAAAGGCTAACTTTCTACTTATTTAACCGGGAAACAACACCTGATGATTTTAGTTGTGGCACAAAAGGTATAAATAATATTAAAATTGTAAATAAATGCGAAAAACTATTTTCACGAAATTTTGCACTAAAGTTCTCATGATTTCTATCAACGGAATGATAAAGTCACGCCATAAGATTTATTCTCTTCATATTTGAACGAAAAACAACACCGAATAATTTTAGTTGTGTCACAAAAGTTATGAATATAATGAGGCTTCGAATGTTTGATTTTTTAAGTAAAAAAGTTTTCATTTGTTTATAGCTGCACAATAATTCTATATGATAATAAATTATGGAAACAAACGAAGAATTGACAATCTTCCGAAACATTACTTGAAATATTCTACCACCTTTTATTTGCGGGATCATTAGATGGTCAAACTATATGCTGATGCAACGATTTTGATCTTTGGTTTTTCATGGGCGAAATTTTCGACTGTTATTTGTGAAAAGATGAATAAAACTAATTAAAAACTATGAATAAAAGCAGAAACATTAACGGATTTAAAACAATTTTCTTAAAAAATGAATACAACCTTAAGTCGCTTCTAATTTTTGTTGTTTAGTAAATAATAGAACACTATTCCTTAGGTTGTGTTCTAGCTGTAATTAAAAATGAAAAATTATTCAAAAAGCGAGTAGTTGACTCTCTTTGAATGATTATCGCTAAAAACCATCGCACCTTACCTAAGAAAATCGTCGATTTTTCGGAATCTGTCCCTATTTTTGTAATATATATAAAGATTCGAACACAATAACGATGAAATTATTTCATTGTTTGTAAGAAAACAATAATTGAGAGCCTAAAGGCATCGTCTAATCATCCCTGAAATAAAAGCTATAACAGATATTTCCGAGAAGATTCCGAAAATCGTCTTCGACCACAATATTAATTTTGTATTTAATAACATTTGAATGAACAATAGGATAAAGCTTAAGGGCATCGTCTAATTATTCTGCGGATGAAAGTTATAAAAGATTTTTAAGAAAACATTCCAAAATCATTGATTTCTCGGCCTTATTTAATATTTTTTAAATTATTTATAAATAATGTCCCAGAGGAATACTGTGAATTTTCTATTTTGTATCATTAAAAAATCGTTTAAAGCCAAGTGCTATGGATTAATCATTCCGCAGATGAAATTTATAAAAGATTTTTAAGGAATGTTCAAAAAATCACCGATTTTGCGGCTGATTTAAATAATTATTTATTTATTTAAATTTATTGTGACCAAGAAATCATATTTTTGTTGCATTTTTTACAATCAAACTATTGTTTGTAGATTAGTGGCATTGTATAATAATTCCAGAGATACAAGTCAAAGGAAATTTTCCAAAAATAACTCCAAAAATAATCGATTTTTTGCCAGATTTTCAAAGTTTGTTATCTTACATGATCATTGTAAAAAACCTAAGATTACAAGGTGCTATTTTTCATCAAAGAACAAAGAGAATAAGCCTTGTTTTGTGACTCTATAATTTCGTTGATACAAGTTATTAGAATTTTATTAAAAAATTTAGCGAAAGCAGGTATTTTTTGCGTTTATTTACAATTTTTACATTATTTATAACTTTTGTGCCACAACTCAAATCATCGAGTGCTGTTTGTCGTTCGAATTCAAAGAGAATAAGCCTTGTTGCGGTACTTTATCATTTCGTTACTAAACATTTTTTGCTGACCGCACCATATAGTATGTCGGCAAGGTCCGTCGGCTAGCTTTAGCTTTATCTGTGTTAGTGGGTTAATAACGACCCTTGGGGTAGAACATATTAGATACTAACGGAGAAGCTGAGAATACTAACAGTAGCCATGGACAAAGACACCCAAGACATGAAGTTCATCGTAGATACATTATTTCTGACGCTTCCAGAACTTAAGGATCAAGCTCACAGAAGCTATCCCCTTATTTACGAAAAAGAACTCGAGGTCTGGAGGTAGCAAGAAAATTGTTCCAAAAGGAAAAAGCTTCTGAGACAGAAGGTATAGTGGAGCTGTTCAGTGCATGCTTCCTAACTTCCTAGAAAAAAGCACGACTGATCCTATTTGAATAGGGTAAGAGAGACCCAACTGTCCATTATCTTTCAGTCCACAATGAATGCTTTACATTGCGAAAAAGTCATACGAAAAACGACTGACCCTTTTGCAGGCTATGCAAGCTCCAGGAGATATTTCCAAAAGACAGGGCAGGTTTTTAAAGGGACAATTAACTAGCCTGAGCCTCAGGGCAGAAAATTATAAAAAGTGACTTATCCCCCCTCGATCAAGTTACTCTGCAGAAATATCTTTATTGTCATGCTAATTAAATAACCCTGTCCTTTTGTTGGTAAACTCCGTGCGCTTCTTTATTTCATGAAACAACTAATTAAGAATCAATTAACAATAACCAAAACAAAATTTGTTTTTTTGTGATTCCTCCTCTCTGGTGCATTTATCGATACATGTGCCTTGAATAAGTTTTGTGAAGGATTACATCATATAAAAAATAAGACTTATTGTGATATGCTACGTGTAATATTAAATCTCTAAATAGCGATTGAAGTTTAAAACGTGTTTTTTTCGACATAATGTACCGAAAAAATAAGAATATCGGCAAGCTCAAAGTTTCTCAAAAGTATTGCTTTCAATAAAATTCAAAAGACTAGTCAAATTTATTATTCTGTTGGAATTTTCTAAGAAAGTTAATTTGCACTGATTTGATAACGATTTCTACGATAACCTCAGTTTTATCAAACTATACTACTTTTAATTTTTTTAAATTGAACTTTCTTTTTCCTTGGGCATCCAATCATCAACAATATTGGCTATAAGCAATACATGTTACAGTTATACACCTACAGTTTTAATAAAAAATTACTAAAGAACGATTGCTGCCCGTTAGCTATTGTGGAAACAGTGTAATCTATGACAGGTTTGATCAAAATCGGACGGTTAGAGAAACTCTTGTGCATTATGCAACTAAGCCCCACCAAAAAATGTGATTGTTAATTACTTAAAAGTTAAATGCTTTTGTTTTAAAATTTTGTTTACTCACTTGTATCAACAATAGCAATATTTTAAAAAAATTTTAAGCTAATGGTCCTCATGTCTACTACTTGATCCATTACACAGTACTAGGCGGTGATATAAGGACCCAGAATAAACGTATACCACCGCCTCGTACTGTGTAATGGACTAAGCAGTAGACATAAGGATCCCACTCTATGCAGGTTTGGGCACTAAAGTTTGGCATGATAGGGTTTTCGAGCGTTAACATACTATTACCAATACCTTGTCCACTGCTTGCATGTGGTGATCGGCTTTTATCTCCCTGAGCTGTAAGTATGCTAACGTCTAGTGCACGAAAGCTTTCTGGTCTATCATGTGATAGTGTTCTAAGCGGTAGAGGCTTTGACAGGCTGTACCTTCGCTAAGTGTGGCCCAAACCCGTGTACAAGCTCCAAAAACGATATTTTGCGTTTTACAAAAAAAATTGATATTTCACGAAGAAAAGGGCTTTGTACAAAAAACGCGCATTAAAAAGACAAATCTAATAAGTTTTTGTGAGTCCTAATCAATTTAGTAGTTTTTTTATAAAATGCAAAAAATCGCGTTTTTGGCCATTTTTTCGAAAATTTCTAACTCTTGTTCTAATTATTATTTAGACCAAAAATTTAGATGGATTATTTATTTTGTTGCTCACAATATGCTCACTAAATTTTAGCAACATCGATTGCGAAGTTTTCTTACACTACTAAGAAAACTAAAAAAAAGTCCTTTGGGCAAAATGCCATAAAAAAGTTTTGATCTAACTTAGACAAAACTTCTAAAAACGCTTTTGTTTTTTTAAGTTTTTCTAAAACGTACTTAAATGCCGTTTTATTGGATCGTGAGGAAGCACTGCAAAATTCGATTTTAAAAACCCGCATTATTGCTCTCCAGTTGTTGGGTTGTCGGCCTGATGCCATGACTGCAGCCACCCGCGGGCTGTGCCCCCACCGCTTCGCATCAAGGAGAGGGGGGCGCGACCGAACGAAAGGTGTGTGGCGCTTCGCGAAGGCGCGCTCGTGCTCTCTCTCGTTTGGGACGTCTACCCGACCGGCCATCGCTCAGCAGCTCTGTTTTCTGTCGTGTGTTCACCCGCTTCGATTGTACGCGACTTGTATTGCGGATTCCATTGTACGCGACTGTAACTAAGACAAATAAATCCAGTTATAAAACATTTGGTCCTTCGAGCCGGATCGACGTCAGGAAATCATCGACACGCGACACCGATCAGCATGTAAGTATACACAATAACCCGTACCTCGCGGACGAGAGAAATGTCGCGACCACGCGGTGCCATGAGCCCACGTGGCCCGCGACTCGCGTTATGTGCGCAAATCAGGTTACGATCGCCTGGCTGGCCCGTATCACCCAAGGTGTGCGTTCGCACCCACTGTGTAGAATGCCGTGGTCGCCGTGTGGCTCACGCCGCATACAATCCCTGCCGATGTAGGCATCACGGTCGCCTTTCGACCTGGGCTCCAGCCTCTCCGCATCTGTGCGTGCGAGAGAGGTTAGAAGGCTGCCCTCGGCTGCCCTGTGCCCGCGCCGCACGCCATGTTCATCCGAGTGGATGGTAGAGGTTAGCTAACTGCCGCGGTCGCCCTGTGCCCGCGCCGCAGGCAGCACCTCTCGTAATTGAGCAGCCGAAGCCGTCATGTGGACAGGTGCTGCACAACTTGTTGCGTGACCCGAGTTTCGTTTGTGACCAAACGTCAAACACCCCCGATCTCGTTTCAGGGAGAACAAGCGCCTGTCGGCTTTGCTCGC
>JAPYYV010006954.1:0-17114 GCA_030522625.1 Copidosoma aretas | reverse complement strand
CCCCCCCCCCCCCGACCGCCTTCCTCGCCCCGGCTGCTCCTCCTTTTTCATCCCTCCCCCCGCGCTCGACTCATCCCCGCGCTTATCGAACCTCGCCGGGCTGACCCCCTTTTCATGTTGCACCTCGCTGCAACTTCGTGGGAGCGCGCCGCGTGCTCTTGTTCTACCCTCCGCTTCTCGAGGTGCGATCGGCGGGCTGCGCCAGGACTGTGTATAATTATTAGATTGGCGCGTACGATTGTAATACATGCAGCGGCGTTGTTGGAAAGTCGTAAGAACGCTGAAGCCGGACGTGATTATACGTAACTTGTTGCGTTCGGTTTTTGAGTTGCAAAACTACATTGATTGTACTTTTACTCCACGACCATCCGAACCGTCATGCGATTAGAAACGTACAATCACATTGTGCCTCGAACATTAGCCGTGCGACCATACTCCACGATTCGCAACTACAGCCAACAGTGTTTTAGAGCGTTAACAGCGTTAGAGAACAACATTTTAAGAACACTCGGCCTGGAGCATTTTTTCCCCCTCGCGCTCTTTCGCCCAACTCCCGAGTATACTCTTTTTCCCGTCTCAGCTCGCTCACTCCTCGACGAGATTAAAGTCTCCGAGTGTCTCGCTCCCGTCCACTCCCACCTCGAGCCTTCGCAATTAATAGTCCAAACCGAAAAGCTCTTCACGGTACAGCGGGCATGCAGATCGCGATCGCCGTACAGTGTAAACCCATGCGTCCCTGTCGCATTATTCGACTAAACCTTCGAAAAATGACGCCGCTCGGTCCTCACACCGGCGATAAGCCATATCGTGACGAGCACATGAAAAGTCCTCGGCTCCTCCTCGCAGTGTATATACCTGTGCCTTTGAGGGTTACATTATACAGAGAGGAGTTCGCTTCGTCTCTCTTCCTCCTCGATCGGCGATTCTGGTCCCCCCGCGCTCTTGTAATTCCACGCGGCGAGCCGATGAAAAATCGCTTTCGAAAGCCCGATCAAGTTACCGAGAAAGTTTCAACTGTTTTGCACCGCGATTCATCCCTTTTTGAAATTCAAATGAAAATCCACGGACAGGAGGAAAAAAACAAGTTATTCAGGTTTACCCAAAATCCACGATAGAAACATCCTCCTCGCTCAAGAGCTGAAAACAAAAAAAAAAAAAAAAGTCTCCGCAGCGTTCCCAAAACCGGCGACAAAATGTTTTCTCCAAAAACCGTGGCACAGCCGTGCGCCATACGCGCGAGCGCGGGAGCGAGACGGGCGTGGAACAAAAATCCAGCCCCGCGAGAGCGGACAGAGAGATATGGGAACAGGAGGCGAGGCGTGTTATGGGTAGCGGGAGGGGGGGGGGGGGGGAAGAAGAGAAAACAAAAACGATAAGGCCGGCAGACGTCTTCTTAGACTTTTTCTCGGAACGCCCGGGTATATACGTTCGCGTGCGTGCAGTATATATACATATTTATACATGGGAGATCCGAGGGAGGGCGTTACAAATGAGATCTCTCCGAAAAGGAGGGAACATCCGAAATTCGAAAACGCGAGGACGCGCGCGGCCCGGGGCACTCGGCTTTCGCGTCGGCCGTGATGTATTCGGGGAGGATCTTCGGGTGTAGGGGTCGCGCGAGGGTAAATAATCGCGCCGCGATAGAGGACGACGCGCCGCGCTACGTACCTGCTGCAGCTACGTATTATACGTATATATATAGAAGGAAGGAGACGCCGCCGCGCACGTGAGATCCCACGATCTTCATCCCGCGCGCGCCCGGACGCTCTTCGGGGAACGGATTCTAAAGTAACGTCATTTTTTAGCGCGACGTTTTTATCGGGAATAATTTACGCGTCACCGCCGCGGAGGAATTCGTTTTGGGCCGGCGCTGCTGGCTGGCTGGCTGTGTTTTGGAATCAAACATCATCAATACACTTTTCGATACTTGGTGCACTTAATACTCACGTATCATATATACGTGCAAATGAAAAGGGTCGAGGCGAGCTCGCGTCTATTCGGATTTTCTCAAACGAGCAGTCGAAGCCGCGCGCTCCCCGAGTAATATTGATTCATGCCACTTTTGCCATAACTATCCTGGCTCGTATAATCGTCAATTACGAGCCCCCGATCGGCCTGGCTCGCAAATTGAATGACTCGCGCTGCCCAGCCGATTAATCTCCCCAACGCTGGCGCATTGTGCTCTCGTGCGGCTCGTCTCTTTTTTCTTTCCCCGACTCCGCCACGCGCGGCGATTCTAACGATGTCGTGCATACTCGAGCGTAATCATCATCATACGAGCGTCCGTTCGAAAAGCATGAAGAGTGTCATAATCGCCGCATAAATTATTTTTATCTCCTCCCGCGAGCTCGCCGCGCCGTAAATCTTTCCGGCGCTCAAATCCGCGTTGTTTAACGCGTGAGCAGCGCTCGTGTACGATTTTTATTGCCATAGAGATATATATATATATACTGTTTGTGGTAAAACTCTCGTGCTTGTACGGTACGAAGCCGCTATCTCCACATACGCTGTATGTCGCGTCAAACGAATTCGATGGCTGCCACCGGGGAAATCAATTTTCCCTCTAAATCCCATTAATCAGTTTTGAATGACCAATAAATGATGTGTATAAAAAAGCGAGAGAACAAACTCTGGTGGAATGCGAAATGATTGATTTTCAGCTCATTGGACGAACGATCCGAAAAAAATGTGTTCTCGGCTGTTTCAGAGAGGAAGCGAGGCCGGCAGACGTACACGCGCTACCAGACCCTCGAGCTCGAGAAGGAGTTCCACTTCAACCGCTACCTGACCAGGCGGCGCAGGATCGAAATAGCCCACGCGCTCTGCCTGACCGAGCGGCAGATAAAAATCTGGTTCCAAAACCGGCGGATGAAGTGGAAGAAGGAGACCAAGACGAAGGGCGAGCCGAACTCGGGCGACGGCGACACCGACATCTCGCCCCAGACCTCGCCCCAGGGCTGAGCCTCGCCCCTCGGACCGCTCCACCAGCACCAAGACTACCATTACTACCATCACCATCAGCAACAACAGCAACAACTGCATCACCACCAAGATGATGATAATGATTTCTACGACGAGGCATGATTTTTTTTTTTTTCCTTCAACACACACACGCCTGTCCACCTATTTATCTGTCTGTCTGTTTATCTATCTGCAAAACAGCCGGCCGATCGACACAAATATGCATGAGAAAGGACGTAAACGAGGTACCCCCTGTATCCGCCGATCCTCGCTCGTATACCTTACCCCTTCGCTATCGGAGGAGAAATAGGGATACAGTGCACACACACACACACGTACAATAAAAGAAAAAACCGCAAAGACGCTTATCTTGTCGTGTTATAAAACAAGCTGCTCGTACCAAATATATAGCGAACGGAGACGTCGTCGTCGTCGTTGTCGTCGTCGAAGGGAGGACGAACGGACGGCGGCCGCGGGAGAATTTTTATTAAGAGATGTAGAATTTTATTAGTTTCCTCCGTCCGAGGAGTGTAATATACATACCTCTCCGACGACACCCCCCCACGGCTTTTTTTTCCACGCGATGCGAACGCGCTGCTGTACGCTGCGATTATTACTACTATTATTGTTGTTGTCGTCATTATACGTATTATATACGATAGAGAAGAAAATGGTGTACGGACGGGCTGATGGACGGGCGAAAAAATGGAAATTCGTTCGTCGATGGGCAACTGGACTCTTCTACTGTTACGGGAAAACGCGCAATCACGAGGATGACGACGTAATATTATGCAGGCGGACGGGTGGCGAGAAAAAAATCTTGGCGCACTAGACTCTGTTTAGTTCAATCGAGTGTAATTGGCTAGAGCCTGTACTTTGTATGCGTATATTTATATGTACGAGTTTATGTAATTTGAAACAAAAATTGATGTAACGAGAAAAAGAGTGCTTGTGTGCAGACCGAGTGGAGATTGATCAATCGCGTCGGGACGCCCGTATGATGTAGCATGAATCCAAAGGATCCAGCATAAGGAGGAGTAGAAACGTGTCTGTACTTTCGGTGATTATTTATTATTATTATGTTTCATCTTTCCCGTGTCGAGTGGAGGGAGAAAAACGTTCGATCATCATCTAGTATATAAAAAGTGTGAGCGAAAAAAAAAAGAAAAGAAAAATACTAACGTATGGGGGCGTAAACGTCGCGTAGCGTACTGTCTTTTCTATGAGTTTTCTTCTTCGTGCTAGATGTAGATATATTTTGCAAAGGAGGAAGCGCGCATTGTATATGTTTTATTACTATTATTATTATCATCATCACCACACTACTAGTATCATTATTACCGCGTCCCTATAATTGTACACAGCGATACATAAATTATACAGCCAGAGCACAGCGTTCAGTGTTTTTATCGTTCATTTCGCAGAGGGGTTTTTGTTTTTTTTCTTCCCTCGAGCGGAAGATAATCGAGTCTCCCAGTTCGACCCGGTCGCGGTGGCTCGCGGCGCACACGTACTTTCTTCGTACACTCGGGAAATTATTTGGAACGGAGAAAAAAAAAAAAAAGAGGCAAAGACGCGCCAGCTGTATTTACGACACTCTCAGTCCGATGAGCTCGAGGACGCGAGGAAATTACATTTGGCTCGCAGCGTCCTCGTCGATCGATCATTGGCCGTGTGCGTCGCGTCGCCGCGCCCCGCGAGTCGAAACGCACGACTCGCGATCTTGATCTCGGTTCCATTGAGTCTTTCGGAGAATCGGCGAGAGAGAGAGAGGGAAACGACGTCGTTCCTCCGACGCGATACACCTCGACTCCGCACCAGTCCGAAGAACCCGCTCCGAACATCGGCCGTTGCATGATCAAAGTCCAGTCATCTTGACGAAATTAAAACCGCGCCGCGAACGACCGACCGACTCCGCGGCCCGAGAGCGGCGGCGGGGGGGGATACATCTAGCGCGCGCGGCCGTAACTTGTGGATTGTCAATACTAAATTACACCGCGCGCGCGACGCCGTTCCGCGGACTCGACCGATCGAGCCTTCGCGCGCAGCGTGTGTCACATATACGTCGTGCGCCTCGGAGCGACGATCAACACTCGCGCGAGCGCGAGAAAGCTCTCGTTCTAACGGGGAGAGTTGCAAATGGGCCCGCTGAAAGTGCGCGCAGCGCGCCGCGTTGTCGTTTCGTCGCGCGGCCTCTCGAGGGCGGGAAATTTAGGGACGCGGCCGTTCGCTCTCTCTCTCTTGCGTGTAAATAAAAGCGCGTAGTTCGACCGCGATTGTTCTCCCGTGATGAAACGAAGGACAGGGGCGAATGAATAATGCGAGCGGCGAGGAGTGAAAATGTGACGGGAGAAGGAAGGGAACGTGGACTTGTAGTTTTTTGTTTGTTTTTTTTTGTTCGCTGTTGTTTCCTCTCGTTTTGCATTATTCGTTTCTGTTGTGGTGTTAACATCTACATAGTAGAGTCGAGACCCGGTTATTTAACTGCTTCACGTATGATACACACACACTATAACACTATCACACCTTGTACACACACGCGTGGCTGAGTTACCAACGATACGATCGTACACTTTCCTTCTACACTGCGCCTGTTTTCTTCTTCTCTGTTCGACGCGTACATTATTCGAAATTTCCGCGACAACGCAAATTGGTCATTTTTTTCACTCTCGATCGTCGTCCTTTCTTCTCTCTCGTCGGTACATTCGGAAGCGCGCGGCACTAATTGTCGAGGTCCAGCAAAGACGCAGGGGTCCCGAATCGACAGAGGACCGTCCGAATGTGCTGATGAAAGACGCATCTGTTTTTTTGTTTGTTTTTTTCTCTATTCATACATACCACATAGACACTCAAGATACGTAAAACGATGATAAAACCTATGATATACGTAATGAATTCGTGATTGTGACGATTAGCGTGGAGCCGAGTTATTTATAGATGTACGTGTATAGTCAAAGTTTAATTGTAAGAAAGCGCGATGGATGAACGACGCGAAAACCCGGTGAATATAATATTAAGTATGTGAATTCCTGCAACGTTTTATTCGACAGTGCCGCGGGGGCTTCTTGAATATTATCATGATTATTATTATAATTATTATTACTATCATTATTGGTATCGTGTATTATACATAAGTCGCGAATATTTCGTGTGTGACGGAATTTCGGTATTGTGCTCTGTAAGCTCGTGCTTTTATTTTCTCTTTTTCGTTCGAAAGTCGGAGGGACAGGGGGGGGTAGCATACATGATGAAAAAAAATGGGGAATGATTATTATGCAGGGGATTTCCGGTTACCGATACCGCTCAACGCAACAAAATTACTGTGCTGTGTTGTAAAATTAGCTTGACACCTGTAGGCTTTTCACCACCGTCATTATTCTTAATTAAAAGAGAAAAATGAGGACTCAAGATCTGCATACGCAGGAATGACATACGTAATTGAGACGATGACATTATTAATTATACTGTGTTGGTAAACAAAAAATATTAAGCAGCTTTATGTTTGAAATTTTCAGAGTAATACAGGACGCAATTTTTATCGATGCGGCTTTGATAGTTAAAAAAAAAAGACTATAAAAGATAATAAAAGTGCATTGAGGCATTGGTAAAGCCTATCTATTTTTTCGGAGAAAAAAAATCACACAAGTAATCACATGAAATAATGTACTATTTAACATCATTGAGAGTTATTAACAATTGGGCCCAACTGGTCTTTCCTGCATTTTGTTTGTCTCGAACCAAACAAGTGCTAACCGATGATCCTCTTTCTCAGCTGACAGAGCCATCCCAACTGATGCTTGATTACAAGCAATTCTATTACATGACATTCACTAAAGATTTATGATTGTAAAATATTATATTTCAATACTGACAAACTCAAAAATTGCACGAAACCCCTTTTCCGGATATGGCAACCTTTGCCTCGATGCACCATACCAATATACGTAAAAATGCGCTCTCGCGCGCAGCCTTCTTCTCCAGAGAGATTTTTCAACCTCGTTCCAATTTGCCGTTTTTTGGTCTGGATAAACGAACCAATGGACAAACAGAATCATCGGCCGAGCGAGCGTTTAATTCTTACAGTAAGAGTCGCACGTCGGGAGAATTTTTAATCGAGCCGAGGGTGTCACGCGGAGCTTCCCTGCACCTTCAACGTCAATGAATCACACGTACTGGCTAACCCAACGCTGGCGGTGGTCGTACACAGATTATTATCCCCGCGCTGAGCCCGTCACGCTTCTTGTGCAATAATATTGCATTTGCTTATCCACAGCAGTTTGCGCTATTTTTCACCATTTTTTCCAACTTTCCTTCATTCGGCTGATCTCATTTTTTCGATGGGTAGATTCTGTATGTGATCGATTTTCGTTGAAATGTAGTTTTCTCTATTGTTCCTAAAGTAAGTTTCAAGTTTGCGTGTACTTTGCTCGAGGACGTACATCAAACAACGTGTGTATAGATTAAACGAGCGAGGTCAATGTCCCGGAGTCTCGCTGACACACTCGTCACGAGCGCTAATTGTGCATTAATCAGTCGGCAATCTATATGGGTCAGTTAATAACGGCATCGAGCGTACACACGTACACACACGACGACGCCCGTTGGGGCGCGGCTGCGCGGGACAAAACGGCCGCCACGATTTATTACCTTCTCACGCGCCCCACGTATATATATATATATACGTATCATATCACACTCGCGCTGTATACGCGCGTACGCTATTGTTTCAGCGGCTCGTCGAATTTTATAATACCGATGCCGAATGATGGATCGTCGTCGATAATTTGTTCTAGTCTCGTGGATTTTCGCAAAAGTTTGATCGCATGAATTAAAGATTGTGAAAAGTTGAAAAAACGAGGTTACGCGCGAACGGTGTTATTATTTTGTGAAAACTTTTTGGCTTGTAATTTTAGAGATTGGCGGTGCAGGACAGCGCGGAGCTTAAAAATCTCCGATCCCCCGGCTCTTTGCCCCTCCGCGGCTCAACATTTTGTATCCGTGCAAAACGTGCAATTATCCCGTTTTCTCGAGCAACGTCGCAGCGAAATCGATGCAATCGTGATTCGGCCATTAAACTCCGCATTGGCGTGCGGCCCGTTATAATTGACGCTCGCCCGGTGCGCGTATACCTTTACACGACATAACCCGGTGTATACGTAAGAAATATTATGAGCTCGACACATCGAGTATTATATACGAATACAACACGAAAAACGTGGCTAATATTATGAGATTTAAACGATATGCCAGCGTAGTGGTGAAGGTGGGTCTAAAGTCCTTGCGGCGGGAAATGAAAATTTTGTATCTGTGGGATCTTTGATTGAAAAACGTGCTTACACTGTAGGTAAACGTGTGAACGCGGTGAGAAGAAAAAAGAAAGATATTTGTAGGCTTAAACAAAATTCATATTAAATAGGGGTATAAATGCAAATTATATATTTTATCTCTATTCGTATCTAACCGCGTATGAGATTGAAAAAAGGAGGGGTCGATTGAGAAAACATAAATGTGCGACAGTGTACGTAAAAAAAATTAAGAAAGCATCGCGGGTTTTGCGTGTAGAGTTTCGTAAAAATTAATCAACCGAATCAGAGCGTGCGAGGGATGGCTAAAAATAAGATGCATTACCGGAATAATTGTTGAAAAATTATTGATTTGAAAGAAATATGCGCCGTCACTGTAAGCTATAGCCCCATCAATATATATTAAAAAGTAAGCTATAATGTCTTCAAGCAAAAACGTTCCGCAAGGATCCTTAAAAAATTAAGCAAATTAGAGTGTAAGTGGAAACTTGGCGTTGTTGTTAAAAAAATAAAGTCGGTTTCTGCGAGCGGGGGCGATGGGTGACGAAAACAAAAATCAAACTACGATTCGAATGATTCGAAATTGTATAGTTTCCTAGCGACACAATAAATTGCGCACGGTTTTCATTGACGTTGTAGCGAATGTCCTCCTGGGCTCGATGGCCCAAAAAATTAAGGAAAAAAAAAAAGCTCGTTGAGGAAGAAAATCGTGCTGCGTGTGATTGTGATGACTTTGTAGTTGGAACGCACGATTTTCTTCCGTGATCGAGGTCTGCAGAAAAATTGTCCGAAATTTGTAACGATCGAAGAGAAAAAAAAAGAGCTGCGTGAAGCAATTGAGCAGGAGAATGCAAAGTAAAAGAGTGCGTGAAAGTGATCGATGGAGTTTGCGGAGATGTAAATACTGTAACGCTATATAAGTACGTATAACGAATTTCCCGCAAAAGCCAAACGAAAAGTCTTAATTATAAATATAGAAGAAAGATGCATATATATATATATATATTATATGATAACCCGTAATAATGATATTATTTAGTTGCGTAGTATTTATTGATACCAATATTATTATGTGTTATATATACGTGAACAAGGGGACACTTATTGTTTTCACCGATTTGAAGAAAAAAAAAGAATGTCTAATAAAAATATTTTTCACAATGCAAAACCAAGTGAGAAATTCCAGTTCGTACGGGCTTTGTATTCATGAACCAACCAATTTCCCACAGCACATCAACTTCTTTCTTGCCTCTATACTTCCAAAAAAATTTTCTACGGTCTGTATACACAATTTTCGATGAAAAGAGAAAAAAATGATGATAAAAAATTTTTACTTCATAAACAAGAGAAATCGGAGTCTCCTTTCTTGTTTAACAAAAATAAATAGAAAAAAAGTAACGAGAACATGTAGCGGTAGACAAGAGAAAAGAAGACACGAAGATAAAAAGAGAGAGAGAGAGAGAGGAAGCCTCGTCCTCGCTCGCGCAAACTCCAAAGAGTTCCTGGCCTCCCTGTCCTCGCGACAGGCGTCATTATGTAGTCGCGTGTAGTTTATGGCTCGGTAATTTCCCCACCCCTCGAATCACCCGATAAAGATTCGTACATTTATCTTCTCTCGCCCAGTATACGAAAAAAAAAAAATAAATAAAGTAAAGTAAAAAATAAGCTACGAAGAGTGGAAAAATATATTATTCTATCGCCTAAAAGGATATCCTTGAACATTAATTTCGAGACCTTGATGAGATCACGTAGCTACCATTATTATTATTATTATTATTATTACGCAGCAGTCATTTTTCCGTGACTTGCCCATTTAAAAATTGATCCGTTGTAAATTTGCAAAAATGAGTAAAGAAGACAAAAATCAATATGGTATAGGTTTCAAGTTTCACTATAGAGGCACGTCGTGATCTCGTCGATGGATTTTCGCTGTACGAAGACTGATAAGCCTGAAAATTTAACGCAATCTTGTATAACTTCCCCGGTGACGAAAGGATTGTATAATATATACGTATTATTGTGCAGACGAGTTTGATTTTTCGTTGAGAACGCGAAGGTCGAAGGTCTCGTACCGTTGCTAGTGGAGATGATGCTCCATTTTAATTTATCTCCGTAATAAATTCCCATACACGTGCACGAGCACCCGTATACGCAGTGGAGGAGGCAAGGGCAAAACCGGTTGTCGCATTAACTCGAAAGAGATTATCGGCAGAAAGAGCAGAGGGGAAGGAGAGAGAGAGAGAGACGTTCAACGTCGCGGCTTCGAAAGCAGCTCCCCCTCTTGTATACGATACCGCGTAAGTATAGTAGGTACCTGTTTAGTGGACTTATCGAGAATAAAGGAAAAACAAAAAATTAATACTTAAATAAATTAAAGGATAAAGTAATGTAACGGTAGCTCAGAGTTTATTGTAAAACTATATATAGTTGTACTCTATTTATTACGATGTATATCTCGATATAATCAGCAGCAGCAGGCGAGAGAGACATCCGAGCAGTTGATGCGGCTGCTCGTTCGCTCGCCGGCTGAACCGTGCAAAGTTATGACGCAAACTTCTAGTGTAAAAAAAAAAAAAATTGACAATATTGCGATAGCCGCCACGTTGAAACGTCGTCTCTCCGACGAATTCGTCATTGTTTCTCCTCTGATCTTCGCGAAGATTCCCTTGCGATCGTTACATCCGTCGATGCTGGTACTTGTGCAAAATCATGTCCAAGAGTTAGTTCGATATAGGTTTGCCCTTTGGTTCGCGAGTTTCGTAAAATCGAGCACCTTCGGCGTTCCCGTTTGAAAATTCTCGTGCACTTGATTTCGGGAAGCCCTCGACACTTGGCCGAGGAATGAACAGGAAAACAGTACCGGGCACAGCGCGTGTAAAGAGTTTCTCATTTAAACCAAGTCTGTTGAGGAATATGATTATTTCTTGTCGGTAAAAAAACGATACTGAATGAGGAAGCAAATGTAATTCCCAAAAATATTTACTTTACCAAATAAAAAGAAAAGAAGGAGAATGTAATGAAAAACAAAAAAAACCGAATCAGAAGCTCAAAAACATGATGATGAAGAGGTATAAATAATGAGAGAAAAAAAAAACAAAGTAAAAGAACCATGTGTATAAATATTTGCAAAAAAGGTATATATTATAAAAGTATAAATACGATTATCATTACAATTACTATTATTATTACGCATAAACGGAAACGTAATTATTTTGTAGTGTCCAAGCAGTATGTAAACTAAGTGTACACACGTAAAAACAGAAAATAATTAAAGATAATGATGAAACAATGGAGATGAAAAAATGAGTATGACGACAGTGACGTACGATACGATTGCGTAATTGAGAGGACGAAGACGGTCATAATATATAGTACTCTTTCGCGTGATGCCACATATATACATATGCGCGCGTCTAGAGATTAAATGAAAAAAAAAAATGCACGCAAGGTGGAAAAAAATACACACGTACATACGTAAAAAAGGAATAAAATAAGAAAAAGGAGTAAAACATACGCATACACACAAACACTTACACGCGCGACGAACGATATGATTTATGTATTATGGGCGCCGGCGATGGCTATAATGATAAATATAGTATTACCTGCTATTGCGTCGACGAGTCTAAACCATATTGTATTATATATAAGAGTCTGTCCATATTAATAATAATGATATTAATTATAATAACTGTGTTTGAGAACGAGAAATAAAATGTGGTTGAATATGAAAAAAGTAAACAACGTGCTCGTGTTACAAAAGATTATATATATATATATTACACAAGATACACATATTTATTACTTGCAACGATGCACGTCGATTACATCGATTATTGTTGTTTTCACGATATTGTTTTCGTTTTTGTTTTACTCTTTTTTTGTCATTATTATTATTATTATTATTATTATTTTTTTCAATTTTAATTTCGATTTCTGTACATATTATGACACATTGATTTATTCCAATTATATATACCACGAAATACACCGTTTGTCACTCTTTTCTTTTTTATTTCTTCGTTAAACCACAAGTGAATTATTCGTTTTGTCATATTTTTTTTCTTTTTTCTTCTTCGCAAGCCAGCTTATACAAGCGCACATTATTTTTTTCTCCGCTCCTATTCGTTACATGTTCATTCGAATTCTCGAAGAGAGAAACTTCATCTTAATTTCTGCTCACCTCAAGCGAACAAGAAGCATACATACCTCAGGAGGAGGAGAAGCGAACACGCAGGCGGATATCAGTGCCGCGGGAGTCTAGTCAGGTGGGTATACATGTACGCGCGTACAGGTATATGTATATACAGGCGGCCCTGGGGGGTCCGGCGAATACTCTGTCCTCCTTCCTCTTCTTCGGCATCGGAGCTCCGTCGTCGTCGTCGTCGTCGTCGTCGAGGAAGGCACCATTGTATAATCCAAGATGGCCCCCGCACCTCGGAGCCGCGACGGAGGGAGGCTTATTATTGGCTAATACAAGCGGAGAGGCTCCGCCTTGGCTCTTGGCTCGTGACGGCTCATGATTAATCGGCTTTTCTGTCTGTTCGTTCTACAAGCCGCTCAGAAGCTGCGGTACATCGTTCGCGTTGTATTATATACCTGCCTCCTGTGCTGTATACTACATACCTACGCCTCTCCCCCTCTCTCCCTCGTCCTCCCGGCTCGTCGGCGGATAGGTGCGGTGTATATAATACAACTCGTACGCGCGGGCGTCCTCTCCCTCGATCCGCGGTCGCTTCTGATTTCGACGTCCCGCCTGAGTTCCGCTGCAGGCAGCTCGATGAAGTTTCTGACGATGTACCCGATGCCCGCGCTGCTGTTGGATTCTCGAGACTCCAGTCGTTGGTTTTCGTTGGAGCTATTGTTCTCCGGATGCTGAACCAACGGCCCGCGTGATGCATCGCTGCCAGCTAGGGATGTTTTGGGGGGGACGGAGAAGGGAGTCGGGACGACCGGAGACGATGGGAAACTTTTCACGATGGATCGCTGCGCTTCCGGGCTCCGTCGACGGGCTGTTCGCCCTCGACTTTGGCATTCGATCGTCATTTTTCCATAGTTCCTTCGTGTACTCATTTCGTTTTACGATAACAATGGGTTATTTTGAAGATCACTAAAATCAGCACACGGATCGCCTGTCGGGGAACATCCGCGGCTGCACGAGTAAGTATGGCGTACCAGGGATGAGAAGACCTTTATTTTTTACTTTGGTGTACAATAAAATCTCCTCCCTACCTGCAGCCCCTCGAAAATCCCGAAACACAATAATGCCGATGCTTTTCTCCGCGAAGCCTCCATCCTATACTCTCCCGTCTTTATCAGCAAGCACCCCCTGCACCTTATAATCAACCGTCCTCACGTGCAATCTCGCGATATCACGCACACGCGCGCGCGCAGACCGTATAATTATTATCATTCCTCCGTACGTCCGCAGTCGCGAAATGTATAATTATTAAAAGCGAACGAAGGCTGATACCGCCCCGCGCGTACGTATTTATACATACATCGGTGGCGCGCTCCCCGGCTGCAACTATTTATACCCCCACCTCCGCGACAGCGTCGTATTATATGCACGTCCATCGGCATATTACACACGTGTATGTGTACGCAACGTTGATGCACGAGTTTAAAAAATCTCAAGTATCGGCTGGCCCCCCTCGCGCGCGCATTACACAGCCTGCACTCATCGGCCGGGAACGAGTCGTGCATCGGCGCGGAGCCGAGAGATCGCCGATCGAGCTCCGCAGCGCCAACGTCTCATTACCGGCCCTCGGCTCGATATTATCTTTATCGCGCAACGACGAGGACGACGAGTATTATCCGAGAAAAGGCTTTTTTTTGAGGGGGGGGGGGGGGGAGTATATAAAGGTACACAGAACGCAGGTGCAGAGAGGCCGAGCGAAGAGTCCAGCCTTCCAACGACGCAGCAGCGAGTGGTGGTGGAAGCGGCCGCGGATAGAGCGATCATATACCCCACGGGAAGGAGGAAAGCGCGCCACCATCGGCTGCAGCGCGAGGGGAGGAAGCTGTGGACGTACGATCGCGTTGGGGCCCACTGACGCCTACTTCCTGCGCCGCGCGATGGACGGCCGGCGAGCTTCTTCGCGGCGAACATCGTGAGTAAAACCGTCACTTCCTCCTTGCGGGTATCAATTGTGCCGGTCGAGTAATACTACTCGGTATGTATTTGTACAGGGTATTGTAGAGGCAGCGTGTTTTTACTTGTACCCCCGCGTGTGGTAGTGGCTCCGATGGGTTGCGGATCGTTGGTGCGCCAGCGGGGGAAATTGATTTTGCGTGGAGCTCGGTTTTTTTTGCGGAAGGATTCGTTTCGAATTTTTTAATTTTGCTGCTCAATATTCACGAGGAACGAAAATGTATTGTGTATTCTTGGAGGAAAACAAAGGGCAAAACCGCACGATGAGAGTTCAAACATGAATTTACGATCGCCCGATGAACGAGTCAAAGTCCCGTTAAAATGTCGAATCTGCAAAAGGCCGTGGCTCATAAGACGGTCCTCCGATGACAGCGGGAGAAATGCTGCGATCGATGAGAGAGAAAAAAAGCTGCTCTCCTCGTCTGATCGGCCAAAGTTGAGGAGGGAGGATGATAACTTTGCGCTAAAGAGCAATGACGCTAAATGCCGGCCCCCGAGATACGTGCCCCGCGGATAAATCATTCGGACCGCTACGCGCGTGAATCGCGTTTTAATTGCATCCCGTTTGCTTCCTCGCCTGATGCTCGAGAAAGTGTACAAGAACACGTAATAACGATGATAATTGCAAAACAATCAAGAGAGGGGGGGGGGGGCAGAGGGGGGAAACGACCGATCGAGGATTGATGCTCCGTCATTGATGCACGTATATTCTGGCCTTGGCCCTTTGAAAAAAATACTACGTCACAGCATCCCGCCTCCAACTCATCCGGTGCGTCACCGTGATCTTTGCAGGTGCCGAGCCAGAAGAGAAAGCCCAAGGGGTCCGGGAGAAAAGGGCTGCCGCTCCACATTTACACGAAAAGCTGCGGAGGACGGGATACACGGAAGAGGCGAAACTTCACCGGAGGGCCGTGGGTGAGGATGGGGGGGGGGGGCGGTCGGACGCCCGGGATTTATGGGCGCTCCATCACTTTTCCGGCCCCGCCGCCGCTGGATCCTCGGATGAACTTTGACGCGGCCGCGCTCCCCGAGCCCCGGTGAGTACCTCTATACAACGGTCTGGCGAGCTTTCTATTACCCAACTTCGGACCCCCTTCCGTTTTGCGCGGGAGCCGAGAGAGCGGCTTCTGCGGAAATTGCCCTCTTGTATTTACGAGTATACACACAATAGACGGGGACCGGGGGGATGATGGCTTTGGAAATGTTTCGGCTGCCCGATAATTGGTCCTTCCGCGACGGGAAGAGGACGGGCGACGGTGCAGGGATGTCGACTGCGCGGTGTCTGCGGGCAGATTGTATCGCCAAGGTGACGCTGTAATTGCGCGAGATTCCGAGCGGCACAATATCGCACATTCGCGCTTTCGCGGGAATCGGAGCTCGTGGCGGTACTCCCCTCGGATGGCTCGTTATGGACATTGCACTCTCATACATACCACAAGAGCTCGGCGTCCGAACGAGTCTCGACTACAACCGTCACAATTGGGCAGGCGAGAGAGGAGCTTCGTTGTGTGCACGGGCGTCGTTGGACCTGATAGAGTGTTAATAACTGCCCCTATGCATATACACGCGGCTCCGACTCACGCGGGGGCCCGGGAGCCGCGGGGTAAGCTAAAGAGAGACGAGGGGCCGAGGGCGCGATCCTCCGCTGCCGTCAGCGGAGACGGGACGCGGGGATGCATGCCGCGTGTGCATAATACACGGACAGTCCCGGCACGGGCGTCCCGCTGCCTTGCGTGTACGGCGTCGTCGATATTACACGCACACGAACGCCGGCGCGGCGAGCAGCTGTAATTGAAATGGCCCTTTGGATATTATTCCCACTCTGTATACTGCAGCGGTGCCTATGCATAACATTTACACGACGCGTGTGTAGTACGCTCGTGATGCGGACGTGCGCGCGGGGCGAGGGAGGTGGAAGGCCTCTTTCGTCGGCCGGGCTGGGCGATTTATGGCGTTGCACGCAGGCGCGGACGGGCCGGCGGTCGGCCGATGGTGCCGTTGTTGCGACGCGTTTTTACTATCTGATGGAAGTATGGATTTCGTACAGCGACTTTCCGCCCGAATGGTTGCATTGTTGCTGTTATTGTCGGGGAGGAACGGTGGTTCCGGCAGTGTGCTTTGGAGGGCCGTGAATAGTGCATGAATTCATGGTGGTTTTGGGTTTTCGTCGAGTTTTTGTAGCAGACAAATTTTGTTACGAGTATTACGTACACACGCTTGAGAGGGCGTTCAATCCGTCACAGGATATTCTACGTCCTGTTACAGACTTCATAAATTTATTCTTTCTGCTCGAAATTTTATAATAGGAGCTGGTTGAATCGTTAGCTAATAATGCATCGATCTGTTAGTCCACTGAATACTTGATGATAATGCCGTGATTCCATTGATTGTACAGTTTATTCCATATTTTTCTATGGTTTCTACGTTCTCTAAAAGAACAGTTAACTAGATTTTTCTTGAAAAATTGGTGTTTGCATGAATTAAAATCGCAAACAAAATTTTTACCAATTTTCAAACAAAAAAATCACAATTTTGACGATAGGAAAATTGTGATAAAAACACAAATAGATTTATCATCGTTTCGACTGACAAAATACCCATGGTAACCGTAAAATTAAATCTTCTTTCGAAAACTCGCCGAGAAAAATCATGGGTGAAGAAAAAAAAAAGACTCTCACGCCGGACCAAATAAGCCG
>JAPYYV010006953.1:0-13834 GCA_030522625.1 Copidosoma aretas | reverse complement strand
GGGAGCTAACCCAAAAAAAATTGGTTTAAAATCACGGAAAAACAAGCAAATAACTACGTGATTTGGGGGGGAGCTGGGGGGGAGCGGGGGGAAGTGGAAGGAAGCCAGTTGTCACCTGAAACCATACAACTATATAACATAGAAAGATATATAAATCGATACATATAAATTTTTTTTTTCTAGTTAAAACAAAAAATTATGCAACTTCTTACTCAAGTACAACAACATTGTTGTTAGACCCTAAAAAGCATTATATGCATTTTCGGAACTTTAATCCTATCCAACTACTCTTGATAATCGTCAAAATTAAACTCAGATCTTCACGACTTATTGCTATGCTAGACCATTGAATATAAACATCTGATTATCCTTAGAATATTCATCGCTGATGGTAGAACTTAACAAAATGTCCTTTTTATAACTGATTGGATTCTACTGTATGGTAGTTTAGTAGGTTTAAGGGTAGAATAAACTTGTCGTTGCGGATTATCCAGCCTGTTTTTAACACTTGTTTAATGCTTTCTTAAAAACATGTCAGTCGGCAGATTAGCGTATCGCTCTACGGGTAAAACCAAAGTAGAGAAAATTGGCGAAGCAGATAAAATATATGTATTTTTTTCGGCATGTATTGTGTTTAAAAAATATTAGCTAAGGTTGACGGTATAGTGATTAATATTTGTTGCACCCCACTGATTTTCTTTTTGATCTTGACAGTTTTTTCGGATATTCAGAAGTTTTCTCGACTCAAATTCTCGTTTTCTGAGAACCATAACACGTAGCAAAGTCAGCAGGTTTTGAATTTCCTTTTTCAAAGCTAATTAACTTGGGACGATGACGAGGTGTTAAAATGCGAAGAGTTGCTGGTTTACACGATTCATTTTATATCACATCAAAAAAATATGCACGTGCGTTATGCTAAATAATGGATCGACCCAGACACTTGTATCTCGAGTACCCGTAGATGAAAATTGTACGGAAACGTCTTGCGTGCTTGACATGGCTTACCGAAGAAGACTGACGATTTCATGCTTCATAAGTCAAAGAACAACAGTGTAGTTGACTTTGGTAAAAATTTTCTGAATATTAGACTCTTAGTAAAAACATCAATGCGTAACAGTGCAACTAGGATTGTATGCTACTACTAGGAAATAGAAGAGTATCAAGGTTTTAAAGAAATGCAATGGAAAGTACCACGAATTTCCTTATTGCTTTCTTCAAATAATACGTATGTGTTGCCAAATTAATTTATTCTTTTATGCGGCCCTTCGTATATTTAACAGAATTAAGCTATCTTTTTACCGGTAGTATCAGATACGTTAAGCTCTTCAACTTAAACAAATCGTCTTTTTGAATAATAAAATGTTTTTTATTTTGATTTCGTTTGTCGGCTCTTTTATGCAAAAAATTATGCACATTAACTGTAGCTAAAGCTAATTTCTTATTGTATGATAAATTATTTCGCTTTTTAACATGTATATACTTTTTCCTAACACGTTCAGGTATTTTGTTTAAAAATAATTAAATCAGGATGAATCGAGGGGTCTTATATATAGTTTCGTAATTATACTAATGGTCAAGTGTAATTAACTATACTATGAACTGTGCCTTCCATGAACACGAGTGCGCAAAAACCGTGCCGAATCTCAATGTATCCTTTCAACAATATTGGGTTGCGGGTGTCTTATGCTTGCAAACGAGATTTAAATAACCTATTTTTTTAGACGTTTCAACCATTCATTAGCGGCAAACTGAGTACCGTGATCTTAAAGGATCCGAATTGGCTTACCGTAGTTAGGCACATTATCTTGGAAATTATATTAAATCAAAGTATCTGCTGTATCCTCTCCCATTGGATATAACATTAGATGTTTAGAAAACTTATAGATTGTAGATAGGATGTATTTAGAACCATAATAGGTAGTTGGAATGGGCCTATTAAAATCAATTGATAATAAATCAAGTGGTTTATCCGTATAAATTGGAATAAATTTTTGGTCATATTTGACAGTGGAAATTTGGTTTATTCTACATGCACCACAATGTTTGATATAAGTATGTATAGTATATTTGAACTTTGAGGCAAAGAAATTATCTTTTATCAACATTAACGTTCTATAAGACTTGATATGTAAATGTAATGTATGTATTTCAATAATAAACAGTAATATAAAAGCTTGATGAGAAAATCATTCTTAAAATCTTTCTGTGTTCAATCTCTGCGTAAATAGTCCATCATTTTAGTCCCCATCCGTTTACAACCCAAGCTTCAGTCATTCAAAAAAGTATACTTACAACACCTGTACATCAGGAGGCCAGCCTACTCTTTTTATTAGTACTTTCCATAATGATTGGTGGATTTTTTATGTTATGGATTAAGAATTTAACTCTTAAAGAAGAAAAAGTAAAAAAGAGAAATCGGCGTGGTTCTTTGCCAATTGAATGACAGCAGCAATAATGTTTTTCAAAATTTGCGTTTTAAACTCGATTTTTGTTTAAATGTACCTGATCTATTATTATTAATACGTAGACTACCATACAATTGCTTTCTTTTCCTTTTGGCCTTTTAGTCTAGGCATAATAAACCGATATCAAATCGACTCCATCTCTCTTTTATATCCAGTATTCGATCATCCGCCCGCCCTGCCAGTGTGCACTATGCAACTAGTCTGTCTTTTATCGAATAGTTTCACACACATACACACATGCAATATATGGACACACACACAAACTTTTACATGTATGGTATTGATAGTATTGATATGATAACGTTTTTGATAAACCGTTGTAAAAAGTTAAGGAGTAAGAATACTGTTTTTACTAATATTTAAAATAGAATCAAATATACTAACAGACTTAACAGTAACGTTAGGTAGGAATCGTATAAATTTTAGTGCATGTATATGGTGTAAATACATAACGTAAGAATACTAGAGTGATTAGAATAGATGCGTTGTAATGTAGCGTAATAAATACAAGTAATAACATTCAGAATATTTCTTAGATAATATTTTCAATTTTACTTATGTATTATTGTTAATTTGATAAATAGATATT
The DNA here is from genome assembly GCA_030522625.1 of Copidosoma aretas. Taxonomy (NCBI): domain Eukaryota; kingdom Metazoa; phylum Arthropoda; class Insecta; order Hymenoptera; family Encyrtidae; genus Copidosoma; species Copidosoma aretas. Next base: position 10,780 of record JAPYYV010006953.1, on the reverse strand, counting down.
TATGTAAAATTAGTTTTGAACATATAATGCAGATACTTATAAAATTAATTGAAATTTTTCCGATTTTTTTAGACCAATTGAAGCAGCTTCGAAAAACCTCGTTAGCAAGAATTATTTGCGATACATCAGATGGAATTATGAATGTGCAAGCCCAAGTTATGAAATCTGTAGGTCCTAATAATCCTATGACATCTTGTGAAGATATTCCAAAAGTTTTCCTTAGTCCATGGAAAATTGAAACCCCACTATACACTTCATCGGAAAAAGATGTTTCAATAAAAGACCGGTACATTCATAATACTAAAGTAAATGATACATTTGGCAGTATAAACTAGATATTGTGTTAAAAAACTACCATAGAACATCTTACTGCTAGAAGGATTAGCTTTAAAAAAAAAAATTGTATTTAGTTTGAGCATTCGAAACGTGAGTTGGCCACTTTTGACCCAAGAATGCCAACTACATTAACTTAAGTCCGTAATGAGATAGCCTGATCAGGCGCGAGGTTTAACCAAGGATACAGCAATCAGTATGATCTTAGACCTAATGAACTTCAGACCAAGGATTTTCAAAAGATGATTCACTTGTACGTACGTACAAGCTTATGTATACTACAATAGATTTTCTCAAGTAAAACAAGATATTTAAACCATATAGTCGGAGTTTTTATATGAAGTAATAGTTGCAACTGAAATAATCAAACTAGCTAGTTTACAACCTGTAAAAGGTTTTTTCAGTGTCTGTAAAAATACAGATAACTAGCTGTGGTTATAATCTTATTCGTTCATTAATCTAAATCCTAATATGATCATTAATATAAAAAATAAATAATTGATATCGCACAATATATTTCAGATGTATTGTATTCCCTCTATACCTTTTTTTGCCACGGATAATAATCAGTCGATAAAAATAAAAGTAAGTATTTAGAAAAGTCCAATTCTAAAGCGATGCTCTAAGTGGCGTAGCAAGGTAGGGAAGGTAAATGGGTACCCAAGGTGGCGCACAGTGAGCAAAAACGGGTTTCTCATTTAGAAATCGTATAACACGCAAAAAAAAGATCAACTGACAATTTTTTTCTGGACAGGTTGGGTGACTCAATGCAGAACATAGACAAATGATGAAGAAGTATATCAGGCATTGTTCTGACCTCAAAGATATGTCCTGAACTTGGTAAGTTTCCAGAAAATGTGAGAAACAGATGCTAAGAAACCTAAATAACTTTTGACAACAGTGTAAAAGTGATTTACATAGTACCATAACCCCTGCATTACAGTTTTTTCTTTATTTGATTCGTTAGGCTGACTCACCTAATCTTAATTCATGCATAAAACAGAAACAATATACTTTGTTTATTATATTATAACGTTCCAAACGTATCAAGTTCAAAAATAGGGAGCATATATATATATATATATATTCCTATATTATATAATGAACTCGTGTACGGCTGCAGTAACGGCCCCCCCCACAGCTCCCCCTTGAGCCTCCATGCCCCCCCACTCACATTTAATTTACGGCTATTTGTAACTATGCATAAAACTATAAATAAGGGTAAAAATAAGCTGATTTTCAACAAATTTTTCAAGTATAACTAGCTACCCCACACCCTTCCCCCCACGACCACCTACATTTTTTTATTTGCCCCTTCACAGCCCTACCGCGGTCCCTTCACTGCTTCCCCACAAAAGTAGGGAAAATTATATCGTTTTCTCCGTTATTAAAAACTATTTTACCCCACCCCCGACCCCCCCACGGGCCCCCTTACATTCTGTATCTGCCTTTCCACGGCCCCCCCACAGCCACCCAAAAAAACAACCCCTCACGTACCACTACAGCCCCCCCATCGACCCTCCACCTCAGGATCCTTACAACCCATTACCTATGCTTTATTTAAGTATACCCTTAAGCTTTTTCGAGGCAGTTTAAATATACGACAGAGCCCCTTCACAACAAACCCTCCATTAAATAAGAGAAAGTTACTTTTATTATCCTTCATTATAATGCGAAAAAAATGTGATGTTGCTAGTTATTTTGCTGTGCCCAGAATGCCCCACGTGGAGGTACACTTGCTTTGCATTCTATGTGTAAATGTCTGCATGTGTGTGTTAAACCTTATTTTACTTGTAAAGTAGATCCAACATTATATTGCGACTATTGTTTCAAATGGTATAATGATCGAACGAAGATATATTAATATTTTATCATTTCATATCATTAAAAGATTTCATCTCATACTATATCTGAAAATTATCTAACTCATTCTGTATAAAAATACACTCAGGATTTAAACATCTAGATAATGCAACATATAATTGACCATGGGAAAATAGTGGCTTTTTTGAGTACAAACCTACTATATCAATGCTTTGACCTTGTGACTTATTAATAGTCATAGAGAAAGCTAATTGCAAATGATATTGTTTCCTATATAAGACAAAAGGTAAAGAGAATAATGTGCTCGTATTTAATGTTATTCTTGGGATAAATACTCTATCCTAAATTTTCTCACCTGCGATAATTTTAGCTTTAATGTTATATTCAAATAATTAAGTTATTCCAAGTCTTGTTCCGTTACATAATCCTTCTTCAATATACAGATTTCTAATCAGAATTACAATAGCATTTATTTTCAAATTTAATTGGTGTTAAGGAAGACCTTTCCTTATAGAATTTAAATATTCCATCAGAAAATGTATGTATATATTATGATCACTTTTATCAACTCCCTTGTAAGTCGCATAATCTACACTATAATAATTCACAGCTTTTCCGATCATTGCACTTAAAATGTTATTATTTCAAGAATTTGTAAATTCATTGTGAAATGTTAAGTCTACATTATTGACTAAAGAATGATTGACATTTCTTAACATTTTTGAACAAACATCTTTATTTTCCTTTTTTTTGGAATTTTAAAAGATTTAATTTTTCCTTCTCTTATTTTCAATAGTTAAGATGTAATCTTTACATCTACCGAACGCATATTAATTTTCAGATTCAAAATTTTGGATAGCAGCCAAAGATTTGAGAATTTTATAGTTTCTTCTACTAAGTTAATTTTATTTCCATTCTTAACAATAGCAAAAATTTGATGAAAATCACGACCCCAAATTATTATTTTACTACCAAATGAAATATTAGTATTTTTTAATAAATCACGTAATTGGTTAAATTTTGCTGGGCAAGCTAGTGATTGGTTCATTATAATATATATAATATTAATAAATCAGATTTGTCTAAAGTGTCATGTTATAGTGTTCATATCTTTGATACATTGCCTTATAAATTGAGATTTCATTAACTGTAAGTATTCAAAACAATTAATAAAATATACCTGTTAAACTATAAAAAATGCTACTTTAATACAACAAATTTTAAGTATGTAATAAGTTTTATAAATTTTGCTTTACAAATTTTTGTAATATATCGAGTAGAAAAAATTTGTCCATAATATCAAAATATTAGAATTTATGGAGTCGAAATAATATAAAAAATAGGGTGTCTCTTTAGCTGAAAAAAAATTATAAAATCAATGGAAATTATGAAAGGTTTTCAGATAGAATGGTCACAATTGTACAAAATGAGTAAATAGTTCCAAAAAAATGTAATGAGCATAAATGCATTATTTCGACAGAATTATTGTACGTATATAAGTATTAAGATAATCTTATATTGATGTAATATAGATGTGATAAAATTTATTCAAAATCCGAGTATTTGTAGTATGTCCATTATGGCTTTTATACTTGTTTTATGAGTATTTAATGTAAATGGTAATTTTTCAAACGAGAGCAAATTACGAAAAAAATCGTAATAAAATCGTAAATGTCACCGTATAACACTCAAGGTTAATTTTTGACCTCCAATCACCACAAAACATGTGGACTTAGCGAAATATCATAAGGGGCCTTTTTGAAGAACGTCAAATTTCCCACAAGAATATCTACGTATTATTATATTTTGTTAATTGGCCAAGGTTTTAAAAAGTTCTAAAGAAACAAAAGAACTTTTCCCATGTTATTTTCCATTTGAAACTTTGGCCGTCATGAATAACAGGTAACTATTAATATTAAGAGCTAAAATTAAGCATATATTTTGTTTTATTTATTCAGAATGATTTAGGACTATCATAAAATAAAATAAAAATTTCTCCAAAAAAAGGACAACCCTAATATACATATATATATATGTATCAATCTTTACCATAAATAACAAAAAGTGTCATCATCATTTTTCAATTAGTATAAATTATTAGATAAGTAAGTAAAATTATACAATGTATTGACTATATTTGTTCGAAAAGTCCTAATTTTTCGGAATCAAGGATAGAAATAGATCTGTTATAATTTAAATTGGAAGCATTAAAAGTTGGAAAAGATGACATGGACCTATTAAGATGCTTCTTAAAAAAAAATTTCGTGGCACTTAAAAAAAACAGGTAGGGTGCAATAGGCAGACGAAACAGTTTTTGGCTTGAGCAAAAGAGATAAAGGAAGGAGTTAAAATCAAATATTGTTTTTTATGGACAAAATTATGAAATAATATTGCACAAACGTAGCAAAGACTTGACGATGAAACAGAAAAAATAGAAGGCAGAAATAAAATGTGTAGTCAAGTTTGAACGCAAAGACACAATGATTTCGTAAATATTATATGCGTATACATATTTATCAATATTAACCTTAAATAATAAAAAAAATCCTAATCTGTTGTCAATTAGTAACAATTATTTGATAAATCAGTGAAATCATCAAATTTATTGACTATATTTGTTCGAATTTTTAGATAAATTCTATGGGATAACGTCAATTATCTATGATTGTACGCATCTTTGTATTAAAAAATAAATTCTTGTATTTATTATTCAGACATAAGAGTAATAATATTGAAAGATGGGGGTTGGCGCGTGGAACGCGCAGGGGGCGAAGCCCCACTAGCATAAATAAATATATATATACTAGCGCCAACCCCCATCTTTCAATATTATTACTCTAATGTCTGAAGTATATATATATATATATGTATACATATATTGGAAAGTAGTTAATAGTTATTACTTTGAGTCGTAAGAACAATGGTTCGATGACTTACACGACTGCGATAGCGACACATTTCTGAAAACAGAAACAGCAATATAATTGGCGGCCTATATAATTACTCTTGATCTTTGATGTAGGAAAGGTAATAGTATCTTTCAACCCATTGCAAACTCCCCTCATTGAATTACACTTAATATGATATACAATATTTTTGTCTGGGATATGCGTATCCCCATACATAATATCTATTAGCATTGATTTGATTAGATGGTTATAAAGATAAGAATAATGAAAATATTTTAGGTAATGGGTGAAACAAAATTTATTGTAGATTATGCTTATTTTCATTGGCAGCATGCAAGTTGCTATGAAAAAAAAATTCATACGACAAATAAGTTTTTTTTGAAGTTTTTATGACTTTTCTAGTATGAATCCTTATGCACAAAATAAACCATTCTTCTCTTTAAAAGTTATTGTTATTATCAGAATTATCAAAAGAAAACGTAATATAATGCAGTAAAAAAAAATTTAAATAATAAATGAGTATTTTTGAAAAGTAAGCAAAATTAGCCCCTAATTAATTTACGAAAGAAAATAGCATACGTATGCGTGTACAAAAAGCGAAGTCGCAGCTCCTCACCAAGCATAGCACACACATATGTGAAGTTCTTATGAGTTTATACTCCGGGCTTTATGAGACATTAGCTATTAGAACCTGTTAGGCAGAAGGTCTGAAGCATGAAGCCACTAAATATTGATCTCGACTGAGCAGCATGTTTTGGGAAAACGGCAGCGCGATGCTTAGCTTTGTCATTGTTATTAAGCTTGGAGAGAAGCAAGGAACAGCTACCGTGGAAGACCACTTTCCATTGGTGCTGATGTCAACTTTCATGATTTTTCAGGCGAGGGGCTACTCAGCTTTAGGTTCCTGTAGTTTTACCTTCTTATGTTGCGCTTTTTAATACAAAAACGATGGAACATACTCGATATATATTAAATGAAAAGACTAATAATAAATTCCAAGAGAAATGTGGCTATCCAAGAAACACTGGCCCTTATAACTTATTAAATATCGTACAATGTATAATTAGAAGGAAAAATATGCTATTTTTCTGTATAATATAGTGACCTATGGTCACATGGCACCTGTTTATTTTGTTTCTAAAAAAATAGTTCTTATGCGAGAAAATAACGATTATAAAACAAATAAATTTATATAGTTAGAAAATTTAAAATAAATTCATTTATTTATTATTGTGTGTACATATATAAATACATATATACATACACACATATATATCAATAGATACATAAAAAAAATTTTTTTTCTAGATAAACAAAAAATAAGGAACATCTTACTTAGGTACTATAACATTCGAGTTAAACCCTGAAAAGCATTATCAGCATTACCGGAACCTTAACTCTATCCATCCACTCTTGATAATCGTCAAAATCAAGCTTTAGATCTTCGAAATTTATTGTTATGCCAGACCATTGAATATAAACATCTCATTATGCTCAGAATATCCATCGCCGACGGTAGAACCTAACAAAATGTCCTTTTTATAACTGATTAGATTCTACTATATGTTAGTTCAGTAGGTTTAAGTGTAGAATAAAGTCGCTGTTGCAAATTATTCAGCCTGCTTTTAACACTTGTTTTATTCGTTCTTAAAAACATGCCAGTCGGCAAATTAGCGTATTCCTCTACGGGTAAAATCAAAGTAGAGGAAAATGGCGAAGCAGATGAGATAGATGTATCTGTTTCGGCATATAACGTGTTTAAAAAATATTAGCCGATGTCGACGGCATTGTGATCGATGTTTCATTACACCCCACGGATTTTCTTTATGATCTTTACCGTTTTGTCGGATAATCAGGAGTTTGCGTGACTCCAATTCTCGTTTTCTGATAACCATAACACGTAGCAAAGTCAGCAGATTTGGAATTTCCCTTTTCAAAGCTTATAAACATAGGACAAGGACAAGGTGTTAAGATGCGAAGAGTTGCTGGTTTACACTATTTATTTTTTATCACATCAAAAAAATATGCACGTGCGCTATGCTGAATCATGGATGGATCGACCCAGATACTTGTATCTCAAGTACCTGTAGATGAAAATTGTCCGGAAACGTCTCGCGTGTTTGACATGGCGTACCCAAGAAGACTGACGATTTTGTGCTCCGTAAGTAAAAGAACAACAGTGTAGTTGACTTTAGTAAAAATATACTGTATATTAGACTCCTTGTAAAAACAACAATACGTAACAGTGCAACTAGGCTTGTATGTTATTACTAGGAAATAGAAGAGTAGTAAGGTTTTAAAGAAAACCAATAGAAAGTACTACGAATTTTGTTATTGCTTTCTTCAAATAACAAGTATGTGTTGCGAAATAAATTTTTTATTTCATACGGCCCTTTGTATATTTAAGAGAATTGAGCTATCTTTTCACTGTTAGTATCAGATACGTTAAGATCTTCAACTATAACTAAATTATCTTTATAAAAAATAAAATGATTTTTATTTTGATTTCGTTTGTCGGTTCTTTCATGCAAAAAATTATGCATTTTAACTTTAGCAAAAGCTAATTTCTTATCGTAAGATAAATTATTACGCTTCTTAACATGTATATACTTTTCCCAAACAAGTTTAGGTATTTTGTTTAAAAATAATTTAATCAGGGTGAATCAAAGGGTCTTTTGTATAGTTTCGTTAATTATACTAATGGTTGAGTGTAGATAACTATACCATGAACTATGCCTTTCGTGAACACGAGTGCGAAAAAACCGTGCCGAATCTCGATGTATCCTTTCTAAAATATTAGATCGCGGAGGTCTTATGCTTGCAAGCGAGATTTGAATAACCTCTTTTTTTTGACGTTTCCACCCGTCTTTAGAGGTAATCTGAGTACCGTGATCTTGAATGATCCACAGAGGCTTACCTCAGTTAGTGTATAACATCAGAATGTTATATTTCAATTTCACGGGCAACTCTGTAGTGATGGCAGCGTGGAGGGTCCTACATGACCATCGGTCGCTTAGACCAATGCATACTGTAAAAACTCCACGCTCTCTTGCTGTTACTACCGTGCAGCCAGTCCGCACCGAACGCTCATACAGTCTAGTCACACAGCTAGTTATTGACTTGAAAAACTTACTTCATCTTCTCTTCGCATAAAAGTGCTTTTTTCGTTTTTGCTCAAGTACCAAGTAAACATATGTGCGTGATTCAAAACATTAAATTGTAACCAGGAATTATTCAACGTTTTCTTTCGTTGCAAGAAAACCAGTTTTTTTCTATTGTTTTTGGTGTTAAGTGCCTTCTGTTATTTTTGTTCAATATATATTAATGAAAGTTAAGTGCTGTGTAGTGTGTGTAAACTCTTTAAAACCCGAAAAGTCCTCCTACTTCCCATGGCATCCAGCCTAACATTTTTATTACAGTCCATAAAAATTTGATTCGGAACATTGTCCTTCGAGCCAGATTCCTCTACGAGAAGTTAGGAGTGCGTGTTACTTAAGGCAACGTGTTTTTCACACGTTAGGCTGCCATTTCGGCTTTTGCAAGGGAACGACGAGCATCGGTGCGGACGCGGTCGACGCGCCGGCGCGTTGCCCGTCACTATCTACACACACACACAAGCCTTTCGGATGCTGCTCATTGCGGGCTGATTGCGCCCGTGTCTGCTGCCTACAACAACAGGACGTGCGGCCATTCAAGCCTTTTTGTGCTCGCCCGTCAGCCATTGTTGCTCTGCTACTCCTGTGGAGCGGGAGAGCAGCCATTACTCTGTGTCTGCTTGACTGCAAGGCACTATACATCACTTCACGTTGCTGCGGAGTGAAGCCATCGTCCCGCTGCTGTTTGGGCTACCTCGCCTGTACCCGCTGCTGCTGTTGCTGCGCAGGCCTTTCTCCTGCAGGCCATCCTGTGCCTGTATCCGCTGCCGCTGCTGCTGCTGCTGCGCGAGTTTTGCTGTTGCAGACAACTTGGCGCCTGTACCCGCTGCTGCTGTTGTTGCGCGGGCCTTTCTGCTGCAGGCCATCCTGTGCCTGTACCCGCTGCCGCTGCTACTACTGCTGCGCGGGCCTTGCTGTTGCAGGCCACTTGGCACCTGTACCCGCTGCTGCTGTTGCTGCGCGGGCCTTTTCTCCTGCAGGTTACTCCGTGCCTGTACCCGTTGCTGCTGTTGCTGTGCGGGCCTTTTCTGCTGCAGGCTACTCAGCGCCTGTACCCGCTGATGCTGTAGCTCTACATGCTGTCGTTCAAATGCTGACCGTAAATTTTGTTGTCGTTTTGAGGATAGATTTTAAGTGCGTGTCTTGCCTTTATGTACAATTATTATAAGTTAGCTCGGTTTCAGCGAGTCTTCTAAATTTCTGTGGACTTATTAGCTCAACTGATTTCGGTACGTTGGGACTTGACCTTTGCCACTCCATTTTCCAGTTAGTCGGAAAAAGGAGGCCCTTTTACTATTATGGCAAACACTAGACACTCAAATTAGTTTAACATGAACCCTTGTTTAAACAGTGCCACTGTTGAGTTCCTAGTGTTTTGCTTAAAACCATTATAAGTTAGAATTACCGCCAGCGTAGAACCTAAAGTCAGCCATTTTGACCAGAATTATGGAGTCCCTTTATTGTACTCAGCTTGGCCTCTTCTCAAAGATTAAAGCTTCTTCTTCTAACTTTAAAAAGCTTGGTGTATCTAAAATGACAAGAGGTCAAGCTACCACGCGGCTTCAACAAGTTAAAGATACCTTTGCGCAGGTTAAGTTAATAGATGAATCAATACGTCATGTTGAGAGTTTAGACACTCAACATGCTTATTTTACTGACAAGGTGTTTGAGAATTGTGAGGATAAGTATTACTCTGTAGTGGGGGAGTTTGAGGATCATTTGTTTAACCTCGCTAGTATTAACGTCAGCCCACCTGCACCGGCAGACCCTGCGCCCAATCAGAATGCTTATCAGAGCTATGCTTATTTGCCTTCCATCGATCTTCCAGTCTTAAATGGTAATTTTGAAAACTGGGAGAACTTCCGCGATGTCTTCCGAGCTCTAGTTCACAGGAAGCAAGACTTGCCTGGGATTATCAAATATCAACATTTGCGCACCCACGTTTCAGACGAGGCCTCTGACTTAATAAGAAACATCCCTCTGTCTGAGGAAAACTACACCCAAGCCTGGGAAACTCTCCTCAAATTTTACGACAATCATAGACGACTTGTCACTACATACACAAATTCTATTTTGAATTTCCAACCGATGAAAAATGGTTCATTGACAGAAATTAAAAAGTTTTCCAAGGAGATGCTTAGTCCCTATGACTCCTTGTTGGCTTTAGGTAGACGTAAGGAAGATGACATTTTTGTGGCACAAGTAGCTAGTAAGTTCGAATTTTATACAAGTAAGAACTGGCAGAGGAACCTTGGTAGTAGCAGCGTTCCTCCGTCAGTTCCTTAACTACGAGATTTTATAGCAGGGCAGATCATAACCTTAGAGAATTCGACCAAAAAACCATGACCTAGTAGCAATTCTGACAAACCAATGATCAAACATAACAAATCGCTAACGGTTCATCAAACTGCTACTCGGGTCGACCCTGACATTTTTAAGTGCCTTTGTTGTGATCTGAACCACCGTTTGCATCAGTGTGACGACTTTAAAAACAAAACGTGGAATGAGAAAAAGCAATTTATAGATAGTGATCATCTTTGCATAAATTGTTTTGGTAAA
>JAPYYV010006952.1:0-13834 GCA_030522625.1 Copidosoma aretas | reverse complement strand
TTTCATATCTCTGCATTTTTAAAAGATTTTTGTCTACGTCAAAAGATGATTTGAGGTTAAGTCCCATAAGAACGTACGTTAAAGAGCTGAATTTTGACATGAATTTGTTTCAAACAATGACCCATAAAAAATACTGAAAAAATTCATGGTGATTCAAGACACTTTAAAGAACAAATTCACAAAGTTTCATAGTGATCTCTGCATTTTCATACAACTCCCGATCATCCTTAATGCCCTAGGTAACACTTTCAATAATATTGTTAATATATTATACATAATCATTCCTTAATAACTGCTTTGCTATTATGCATGACATTAGAGTGTGGTGAAATACATTCTGGTATAAGAGTGAAGGAAAAACATTATTATCTTATCATATGGTTCTAATAAAGAGATATTACATTAACTTTATTGATAATCACGAGTGTAGTAAATAAATGAAAATATTGTAATAATAATTCGTTACATTGAACATTATGTAACATCAGCATGCAAGTTAAGATCTTGTACTGTATTTAGTTAATTTTATTAATACATATGACTACTTTCACTTCACTTTTCCAGCACAGCATGGTAAATGTTTAAGATCTTACAATGTAGCTTGTGATCACAATACAAACATACTATCATTGATATGATTAAAATGTACATTTGCAATGTTATTTCACTTCAGGTTTCTGATAAATCCATAAATTTTTCTGAAATCTAATTCGTTTACCTCAAAATCGAAAAATAATCTAAAAATTAATTATTTCTTAAAGCGTGGGATTAATCCCTTTTTACATAATCCGTATCAAAAGACTAAATATTTTTGTGGTGATGTAGCTCTCGAGATATGAAAGTTTCCGTTATATCAATATGTCACATTTTTAGACTGAGACACTTGCCCACTGTCAGCTGCGACTCAAGGCGATTAATGATAATACTTGTTTTTTGTCTAGAAAAGTGTGAAAAAGTTATATTATTTAAAATATCCTATTGACGTTAAATGACCTAATTATTTGACCGGGACCATTAGTTCGTCAAATCAAGATGTAACACATTCTCAGAGTTTTTCGTTTCGTTACTTAAACAAATTAATTTTTAAAAATAAATGGATTTATCAAGAAGCCAAAATAGAAATACATCGAAACTGTATTTTTAATCATTTTTATATTCTTAAAATTTAGCTTCGGTAATAGAGATAAGGATCTAGGACCATGTTATTCTTATCTGATGCTATATTAGGATTCCGACATTTTTATAGACAAAGAATTAACTCAAAAAAATTTCAACTGAGATCCACATCAAGTGACAAAAGTAATATTTTCTATAAGTTACACATCCGATACAAGTATAAGGATCTACATACCTTAGTTTTTGAAGCACTTGTGATCTTCTTTTGTTGAAACTTCATAGTATCAGAGTTAAGAGGATAGCTTGGTAAATTTTGTTCATCAACTAAGTTTAATGATGGGCTCAAATCGTCGAAAGAATCGAGAGCAATTGAAGAAGTTATTTGAACTGTCGCAGCATTTGGTATAATTAATGTACTATTAGTAGGTGGCGGTGTATCTGGGTCCGGAAAGGTAACAAGAGGTTCTGTATCAGTAGATTCCTGTAGAGTACTTGCGCTCCTAGAAAAAACAGAATTAAACTTTTTTATATTAACATTTGATGAACCTTTTTATTACATAATTAAGGCTTAGTTTATGTTAAAATTTAACAAAACCCAACAACTTTACATGGGAAAGAACGGAAAAATGTATTATGAACACCCAGGATAAGTTGATTCTGCCACGTCAGTTATAGCAAATGGTATATAATGATGTGACAGAATTATCTTCTCCCGGGTGTACAACTATTATACTAAGATTCTAAGCTAGAAATTTATTGTTTTACTACTTTAAACGTACTAGAATTGAAGATCAGACAACAGTAATGAACGATTTAGGTTGTTCACATACACACATTTAAATATAGTATTACTCACGATAAGATCAATTTAAATCATAGACTTTAAGAGGACGTCGGAGAATGAGGTTATGTGTCGCAATAAGCCAATGCATCGTTTCATATTTTGCCACGATAATACTGAATGGAATCTAGTAAGATTTAAGAAATCAACTTAAAATTGATTATGGAATAGCGCTTAACTCAGAAAATTGCAGAAACATAATGATAAAATGTTTTTAAATAATCTTTTTATGAGCAATAACGCAAAGGCAAGTACATTTTTGAGATTAACAAAAACGAGAGTTGAGCGTCATTTACGTCTATGTAGATCTATTTATTATGAAGTAAATTGAGATAAAGTAATTATGTTTACGCTACTTCGATAATACAGTGTGACTTGGCCCTCTGGATTCAGAAGATTAGCTACATCGTACATGAAGAATCCTGTTATTGTTTGTGTTTTTTTGTGTATCAGCAAGCATAATGGTGCTTGCATGGAATAATAATACCACTTGCTTATTCAAATAACTGGTCTATACATGTATGTACACATGTATATATATATATATATATATATATATATATATATCAGTGCAAAGAAGAAAACAAAGTTTTAGCAACCAAGTCTTATTTAATACTAAGTCAATACTGCTAAGCGGCAGACACGATTGTTATTGCTCTAACTGGTACAGGTAAATAATATTATTTCTCATGTCCAGTGCTAATGACTTCTACGAATCACACTTCAAAATTTTGTTTTGCTTATGGTGATAATTGACTTATGAAAAACTCGTTCACATCTTATACTTGCTTAAACATTGATAATCGAGAAACTCTTAGAAGTCAGTGATCCTTTGGTTAGAGGTTCTATGGATTGGGTCATGGTGCCAGCCTTACAAATTCCGAAACAAGTTGATCAATCTTGAAAGACGTAAGTATAAACAACTCATAAGATAATATAATAGCATGCTTGAACGTAAAATTTTTTGGTGAGTCTTATGCAGATGACTATATTCAATTATAGAGTATGCCTCTATGGTAAACGAAGTGGAAAAGAGCAACTCAAAGTATTTTCAGGGGGAGTTAAAATTGTTATTGCCACTCCAGGAAAACCTTATGACCAGGACAGAGGGGAAATTTAGATGTTAAAGGTGTATCCTACTCCGGATGAAACTCATCGTATGCTGATCATGGGCTTCACGGCACATATCAAGAAAACATTGTTCGATATCCGTTCTGATAGTCACTCTAAGTTTTTCAAAAACAAAATGCATAGTTTACGATCTGGAAAGCCATTTGGCTTTTTCTGGCATAAGATGTCTGAGCCAGAGTATTCATGAAGATCATGAACGGTCTGACAGATAAAAGTTATAGAAGATGTTAAAAATAAGGATGGGTGAATAATTTTTTCCGCTGATATAGCAAGTCAATTGGGATTATACGTGAACAAAAATTTCTGTACGATAGTCTTACGTGACTAGCAATGTATCATTTGTGCTTATAAGATTTGACGATTTTCACTTTGTCATTGAAGGTATCACTGCCAAAGTATAGCCTCAGTTGACTATCATATTTGGACTTGTGCATCTGATTCATTGGACACAGCTTTAAGGGGTCTCCGACGACTACCACTGAAGTTAAAGACGAATGATAAATTAACTTTCGATTTCAAACCAAAAAACATGTTAATATTCATTTTGCTATTTATAATGAAATATTAACTAGTAAATATGATATTTATATGTGATAGTTTAATTTTTTATGGAGAAAAAGTTAATGTTTTGATAAGTCTTTTTTTACCTATGCGCATGAGATTCAAATTCAACACTGCAACAAGTAGACAGCAGTGTAGGTATAATATCCGCTGACAGTGCTGATCCCAAGTATATATGTATATCGTATTGTCCTCTATATATAAACACACCGTCTCACTGACGGAGGCAACGGATATTATTTTTTATCTTACAAATATCTCGCAATATTGAATGTTTACCCCCCTTTTTCATCTCGGCATATGAAAGAGGAAGACTTTGGCTTCAAAACGTATATATTTATTCTGCGGAAATAGCTAGGTTTGGCTTTCTGTAGACGGAAACAATTCGTTTTCATACTATGCCTTACGTAAATCCTCGCATGAGTTGAAACTTTGAGCTTGAATTTCTCAAGATTTTGACCAATTTGGGATATAAATACGGTCAGCATCAGATTCAGCGAACCCTTATTTATACGATATGATGTATATCTTTTTTGAAATTTTCATGACAGAGCCTCCTTAACTACAAACATCGCCACTACTGGATTTTAGTTTATAAATATTATTAAATTTCTTGTGTTCCTATTAAAGAACCTGGATTCATATACAGCCCCTCAATATTACCTGAATATTTTTTAAATTATAAAAAAATTTGTATATGAGAGTGGTATATGTTTGAACTGTGACCGATGAATTAAAAGGAGTCATACACATGGAAAACCACTAAGACTGTACATCATCTAGTACTTCAGCATCACATACTTAATGTAACTGGAAATCAGAGAAGATATTTGTATTATTCGTGCTTGTAAAGTATAAAGATCTTCAGTTTAACAATTATGGTTTCTTAGCTTACATATGATCTCAGTTAACTTATGATTAAACTACAGTTTTTAAATCATAGAACTGAGCTGTAACTAAAATTATCACTTACACTGATTCCTGATTTATTCATACTGGTTTCTGATTTATTATACTGATGAAATTTTTGATTCTTGTGCATCTTATTGATTCTAAAATCTTAGTATTTTATTGTAAGCATTAGAAATTTATTCATTTTTAATAATTTACAGCTCTGCATATTAGGTTTAGTTAATTTCTGGAAACGCAAGTAGTTTTCTATTTGCTTACAATACAATTCAAGTCCGGAACATTAGTTCAATTATATTATCATTAAATCATCGAAAAATGATTTTGCAAAATTTGATGTCATTCAAGAGACAAAATCAAATGTCTACAATAAAAATATGGCAATTTATATGTCCCTTTATGCATAGAATTAAATGCCTATTTTGAGGACAAAATTTGATGTCATTTAAGAGACAAAATTAACTGTCTAGGATAAGAATAAGGCAAACCTGACATTCTCTGTAAAAAAAAAATTTTTATATGAACAGTCATCACATAATGATATAGTAATATTGGCATAATCATCAATAAAATGACATTAACATGAAGTTCCTCCGACGACTTCTTAAAGCCTAAAGGGTAAATATAGTGATTTAAGTGACACCTCAGACTAGTGGACCAGTACTACCATCTTCTAAACAGCAGTAGCAGATCATTATTTGTAAGCTCTGTCAAGTGGGCCGTAAATAAGCATAGGACCGCTGCCAGTCCAGCATCCAGAATATCAGTAATTCTAGATGATAGTAAGGACAGCAGCTAGAAGAGAAAGAAAAAATACTCTTCAAGTTCACTTTTGCTTGTTAGTACCATGGTAATGATATCAGTAGGTATTTGCAACGTCTTAGCCGATTTGTATGATTCAATAATATAGTGTGCATAAATGTGATTGAATCTGATCATTTTCGGCTAAAACAAACTCTAGACTTTAGTATCCTTGCAGTCAAGTACATCGGTAGCATTAAGTATAGAAACATAATACAACAATTTTTTTTACAGCTCCGATACTTAAAAAAAGATGCTGTAAACTAATAAAAATAATATTTCTACACATATGAGAGGCTAATAATACTATTTTTATAAAAAACTACATGAGCTTACATATTACATCAACTATTTATTTAAATGTATCTTATTTGCTTAAAAGAAATCTTATTTGTTTGAGTGTTCAATAACCATGTTCCAACCAACAATAAAACAAAAGTGTGCAGACGATATTATTGTACTATATACATTTCGTCAGCACGTCAATACAGAGCCATACGATGTTTCAAGTTAAACATAAATCCAATGCGTCTAATTTAATGTGATTTTATGAAAAAAATTAAACCTTTTCTTGGCACTACTCAATAATGTACGTACATTGAAGTATTATAAGTATTTAGTTATTTAGTAGTTATAGTGCTTATTAATAATGCAATGATATCAGACTGTGTACCAACCCAAAATATTTTTAAAGGTTACACAAATAGGGATACAGAGCAAGAACTAAAGAAAATGAAGAAAGATAAAGATATCATGCGTTACTTACAAATTTCTAATTAAATTAAATTAAATCAATGATTAACATCAACTTGTCGTAAGATTTTAGTCATCATAAATTGAAAACTATACTGCCAAAAAATCTTTTGTGATAAGTTAGAAAAATTTAATCTTTCACCAATCTAATGATAGTTAATTAGAACGTTAGATTTTCAGATGGTTAGAGAGTTCGTTAGTCACTTAGTCTCTGATGAAGTACGACAGTGTTTTTCTTTGCAAAAATTTCTAGCGAGAAAGTTGTTCCTCTCTTTACGATATATCTTAATATTGTGAAATATGTAAAACGTGGTAAAACCAATAGAAACTACACTCTTCATTCCACCGCACTGTCCTTTAACCTAAGGTGAGCAGTACTAACATTTTGTGAATGAGGTTCCTACTCTACAGTACTAACATTTTGTGAATGAGGTTCCTAAGAGTCTGCCTCTGTCAGCCTCTGTGTCTTTATGTAAGAGCTGTGTCCTGACAAAAGTTCCGGTAGTCCAAGACACTCCGAAAACAGTGACTGTTACACGTTTAACAGCCTTTTTTAGCTCTGTAGGGGCTTATTATACTTACGGCTGCATAAGGGCTTATTATCCTTACGGTTGCATTAATTGAGCAAAATCCTGCTGACAAGTACTTAGTGACATATCAAGTGGAACTTTAGTTATCTATCACGCAATATTTAGCGGACAAGAAATTAAGTATCGTTAAAAAAAAATGACTAGGCTCATAAACTGCATGAATTCGTGAATTATACAGGCATTGATTATAAGTGTAAATCAAAGTGGGTCGAAAGACAGAGTGGTGGACTGTAATTTGTGGTCTTTATTGACTGCGCCATGTTTAAGACATTTCACTATATGTAGGTATAGTGTGCAGTACATACGTGCAGCTGTATATAAATTTAATTAACTGTATTATATAGTTATTGTTGTAGGATAGCATATGCCCAATAACTTAACCGCCCCCATCGTAACTTCTCACAAAACAAAAGAAAACTAACTTCTTCATTTCGTAATTGCAACCCTACAAACCTGTTTTGAGCCCTCTAATGCTTTTTAAGACATTTGAAAATTCCAAAAGATCATAAATTAATTTCGCTCGACGTAAGTTCTTTGTTTACAAATATTCTAATATAATTAGTTATACGGAGTATCGACCACAGAGCAAAATACATACAACGTAGATGTACAATTCCGCTAGACACAATTAAGGACTGTATAATATTTCTTTTTGAAAATATTTTTTTTTCGTTCAATAACCACTACTACCAGATAATATTTGGGAACCCTAAGGGGTCACCGATCACTCCACTGTTTGCAGACATTGTAATGGATGATCTAGAGACGGACTGCACACTAAAATTAAATAAAGAACTGGATGATAATTAAATTTTTCATTTAATTTTAGTGTGCAAATTTCCTTGACATACGTTTCATAAAGAACCATAATTATTTATTATTTAATTAGTTTCAAAAACCTTCAGTGTCCGGCAAAATCTTAAACTACCTCTCAAATCATCAAATTAGTCTTAAGAAAAATATAGTGTATAACTTGGTAGACCGCGCAATACTCTTCGCGAATGAACGTTTTCATTAAGCAAACATTATAAGTATCAGGAAACTTCTTTTACAAAATGATTACCTAATAGATTTTATGAATAAAAACATTATGTTCGGACTGTACAAACACAAACTTTCCAAGACAAATGAAATTTCACGTCGGTTCCCTTCGTTAAAAACTGGTATTCCATATATGAAAAAGAAATTTGAAACGATTTCTGCTTTGTTAAAACCGCACGATGTTTGCACATTACCTGCGATAAATAATAGATTAAGGTTGTTCTGTGGATACCTACATATATATAATAAATTCACCGTGTTATTTTTATGGACATTGAAAGAAATATAAGATCTTGATGAAAATTTATTTGTTCAAAATTAAACATATTATGAGTAGTTGTGCCAAGTTGGGAAAGATTCTGTCACTAGAAATTAAGTTAATAATTTATGAAGTTAGTCTCATAATACATGGGCTCTTGCCTAGCATTTTTTGGTCAACATTGAGAATTTTTCACTTAATTTCTACCGACAGAATTTCTCCCAAACTTGGCAGAATCACGCCTCTTTTGTTTTACGTAAAGAAGAGGAATAGATTCATTGATTTATTCATACTTTTAAGATATCTGCAGAACAACATTAAATATCATTGTTCGATGAAAAAGGATAAATCAGATAAGTGGAATGAGACAAATGTTGTACATAAATGTTCTTGTAAGAGCTGCTTAACATAATACAGTTTGGGGGGCAGCCGGGGGGAGCTGAGGGGGAGCTGGGGGGAACAGGGGAGGTAGGACTTACTTTTGTTCATACAACTATATAATATAGGAAGATTTATATATATATATATACTAGTAGGGCTTCGCCCCCCTGCGCGCTCCGTGCGCCAACCCCCATATTTGAATATTGTAATCCCTATGTTAAAATGATAAAGACAAGAATATATTTTTTCATACAAATATAAGTGATTCAAACTAATTTTTTACTTTTTGATTTGCGGTTGAGAAAGAAAAAAAATTCAATGCATTCTAATTAGAATTATTCTTCCTATTTTTATGCTCTGCCAATATTAGGTAAAAATCCGCGTTACTCACATTTAAACATACCTTTTTTTAATAGAAACTTATTATTAAAAACAATATAAAAACTTCATATTTCTGTTATTTAATAATTATTATCGTATTCTTGGGCTTACTTTAAGCATAAAAAGTTATTATACACTTTTCTGTTAGATGCTTTATTTTTACGTAACAAATTCAATAACTTACCAAAAAACACTATTTAAACTTCATGTAGCCCGTAATAGTGTTAGTTCTCAATCTTTTATACACTTTAACTTTGGAACAAACGCACAAATAAAAAAAAATAAGAGTACCATTTAAAGTATTTGATTTAAGCTTTAATGTAAGCTTGAAGAAAGCTTTGTATCTTGCTACCCTTCAGAGCTATGGAAATTTCAATTATTGCTAAATATGATGAGATCAGTAAATTTTTTAAGGATTCCGAAAGTCACATGATTTTTGTTCAACACAATTTACAGATAAAGACATTAAGTACTATTTTTCTAAGAGTGCATGGAGTTGTATATGCCAAAAAAAGTTACTTTGCATACAAATTAGGTATGAATTACGCGCTATACGACGGCTTTAAAAGTAACATACATACAAAATGTTGGGTAGTACGCTTACAAAAAAAAAATATCTGATTCGTTAACTCTTAAAAACATTTATTGCTTCGGAAAATTTTAAAAATTTAATAGCATTGAATGTAAAAAATTAAAAAGATAAGCAAATTCTTACAAAAATCGGTAACTATGAGAAATATGGTTAGAACTTCTTTTGGGTAACATGCACGCTTACAGGTAAATATTTAACTAAATATCATATGTAAAATAACAAATTCCCCTGATCTTCATGAAATTCTAGAGATAGCGTTTTTTTTTATTAAAGCAGAGAGTCATAGAATAGCGCTAGGAAACACTTAAAAAGTAACTGAATCGGTAAATTTCTGATCCTAATATTAATATGCTTTAATAACTTTTTCTTAAAAAGTTGTGTTGATACATGTAACATAATAGTTTAAGTTTCTATACTTATGAAAGTTAATTTTATTTATGATTATTGTATAAATTTATCAGTAACATTTATTTTTAAAGTTCGGTGGTATTCCTCATATGCGTAGAAACATAGATAACCAAAGCGATCTCATAAAAATTTGCTTAAAATTCGAACAAATATAGTCAATACATGACACAAGATCACTGATTTATCTAATAATTGTTACTAATTTAATACTGATAATGATTGTATTTGGTATTAATAGTTAATATTAATCCATATGCAATCATTATTTTTACAGATAGAGTTATGAGCCTTTTTTTTATATATTTTTGAACATTTTAGAATATATGAGGGATATAAGATCATTAAAAGATATATTTCTAAAATTATATATTAATATTTATATTTATAACTTTTTATTAAATATTTTTTAATTTCTAATATTGATTTCAATACACTTCTACATTTCCTCTTCTTGTCTGATAACTATTGATAATGCATATTCCCTAAATCAATACTTATATTATTTTCAATGGAATATATTACGTAATTGAGAAAACATAGTTAAACATGTAAGAATTTCTGTTTTTATTGACAAAATAATATGATTTATAATGCATAACGTATCATTGAACTTTAGATCTTCATTTTGTAGTGCCCTATCAACCTACAGAAATAAATTATACATTAACATAAATCATCTCCCCCTGCATATCTATCCATTATCTTTTAGTCCGATATTTCTGACTGATATTATTATTATACAATTTGCTCTTTTTTTCCTCCTTACATATCAATATGCGCTTTATAAATTTTTTTTTATTTATTGCAGAGAGTACAGTCTATCGGTTAAAAACTTAAAAACTTAAAAACTCACACACATGGTTTTCCTTTTGCTATACTTTTTTTCTATATTTTTTTTTTTCTATGTATAAGGGATGAAAATATTGCCAATTACCATATAGTTTTTCTGTATTTCCTGATTGACAAGAGTCTTCCTTTCCATTGTAAACTAATCTGAGATTTTCTCAAGTTTATTTTCCTTCGTTGTTTTTTTATAAGTCCTATCGTTATTACATCCTCTACTTTTTAATATACTATCTCTTTTTTTGCCTATTTTGTACGATTCATTGATTTAGTCTACGTTAATTCTTCTATTAAGCAAAAATAAGGCCACGTGCTCTTGTCTGTTTTTCTTATTCTCCGACCCACAAAATTTTTTTGTTGAGAACCACACTTTTCTGTCTACGTTCTAGTTTTAAACTTCCAATGCATCCAATTTCAATTTGAATAGATCTTTTTCATCCCCTTTTTATTTCTGAAAATTAACATTTTCTTTTTTTTTGCTTACTCCCAGTATATTTTTTCTACTTTATTCATCTAAATCCTTCTGCATATGGTTTCCATCTTTAATGTGCCTTAATCAACGTCATTAGAAAATTTAGGAACGTTTATTTTGAGCTTGCTTAATGTTACGTGTACCTGTATTATTTAGGATCCACTTATTGTCCATTTTCTACATACATAAACTTTAAAGTACCAGGCTTCATGGGCACCCTTGCCTTTTCTCTTTAAAATTTTTAAATGAATTTGTTAGTCGCTAGCCGTAATTACCTGTTTTTTTTTGTATCTTTTTAGATTCTTTTCAACATTTTTGTCATTTTTAAGCTTATTTCTCTTAAATTTATTTCAACCCGGAATAATTTTCTATTAATGTTATCAAATTTTGTTTTGGAGTTTAAAAATACAGCATATAATTTAGTGACGACTTCCTCTAGCTTACATTCAATTAAATCATTCAGTAAAAAGATACGATATCTTGTTCTTCCTTTTGTTCTAATTGCAGCCTTACTCTCTTTTATTATTTTTTACTTTTCTACCGATTTTTCTCCTTTTTTAGTGATTATAATTTCTTAAATCATTTATGTTACATTTAAAAAGCCACTCTTCTTTAGTTTTAACGACCTTTCACTTCTGCCCTGCATTGCAAATTTGATAGATTCTTGCTACTTCCCACGCTTCTATAGTATGTATCTTAGTCCATAAGCTATAAAGTATGTTTTTCAAATCAATCGTCCAAATTGTTTGCAGATTTATGAAACAGTTTTCGACAATTTTGTCTTCTCCTGTGTCTTAAATGTTATTTTATGTTTTCCGAGACATTTTTTTATTGAATGATAGATATATTCATGTAAAAATTTTTCTAATCTATGCTGTTGATTTCTATACTTCTTTTTTTTTCTGTATAATATGTATCATTGTTGTCTATTTGAAAATGTTTAAAATTTTTTTATGCCTCTTTCCTTATTACTATCCCTATTTTTTTTGTTTTAATTGGTTAATAGCGTTCCAAAAATTATTTGATCTTTGCTTTCTACTGCATTGCTTTGTTTTCTTAGGCTTGTTTCATTTTTTTATGTCTTATCATTCCATTTATCCTTTTTACGTTAGTCTTTAATTTAATTTTTACTCTCTTATTTTTTATATTATTTGATTTCACCTGTAATCCATATTTTCTGGTCAATTATTGCAATACTGTTTATCGATTTGCAATGATTTATATTTATTTATCTAATCATTTTTAATTTCTTTGGTACCTGTGTAATTACATTACGTAACCTGTCTCATTTTCTTGTGCTGTTTATTCCTTATGTATATTCGTCCACCTGCGCCTTATGCTCGCCAACCTCCTAATTTTTGATATTTGTAAAATAAATAATGTTTATAATTATTATATGAATATACAAAATTTCTTATAAGTCTAGCCATTTTTTTCTTATTCATTTAAGCAGCTTAGAATAGTTTTATTCTTTAATTTAAAAAATGATGATCAAAATATATTCCAATTTTTTTTTTAATTTAAATATTTTTTTTTTTTTTTTCGTCGTTGTATTGATGTATCGGATGGAAGGCAGGTACATGATAAGAATATTATGAATGAAAACAACATGACGAATAAATCAGGGGCTTTTACCGGTTGTAAAACTAAGATATACCAAAAAAACGTGCTGATTTGTGCGCTTTAGGGATACCAAAGGGAAAAATGAATGAAATCAGCGTGTAGCTGGGACAAATATACATTGAAATAGAGAAAACTCCATAGGCGTATGCAATTTGTCGAGCTTTAATAAATTATGGAACTAATTTTTACGTGGCAACGGACGAGGGCTGACCGAGAGCTTGAGAGCCGTATTTAAGCTACTGCGCATGCGCACCGTGCTTGTGGCTCGCGCTCTCGGTAGCCGATGCGGACACGTTTTTTTTGTACTGTTTATCTTTGCAGTTTAGAGCAACGGAATGAACGTAAACTTATTAAGAAGTAAGTTATTAAGAAGTAAGTTAGTAAGTTATTAAGAAACAGCAGGCCAAGTGCGAAGTCAAAATATTAAATATAGCGGCCGCTGTACGCAACGGAAAAAAACGTATCTTTGCTCCTATTGGACGTATCACAAAATTTTTTTTTGTAAATTCGATAAAAAAACAAGCGCTACCGAAAAAACTTTAGTCCAAATCACTACGTTGTCAATTGACGGAAATACGATCCATAGCAACGGGATTTTGTTAATTTACAGCGTTATTCATTAAAAAATTTCATTTTTTGACAGATTAAATGTATTAGAGATACCTACAGATTGTAAAAACCAGATTTTCATCTGATGGTTGTGACACATTTCATTGCAACATCAATATTCCACCATAATAATTTTGCAATAGGCCGCTACTTTTTGATTTTGCGATCGGGCTTCCGAAACTTTGTTCAACATCCTTAAGACTACGATGTACTTTATATTTGTACAATTTCGACAACTCTGAGATGCTTTTTTTGTTAACTATGCAATTTTTCGTTTTTTAACTTTCTCGGCCGTTGTAAACAATAACAAATTTTTTTTTAAGTTTTGAATTATTAATCCTATTCAATAATTAGACATAAGCCAATTTTGGAGTGTATATTTCTTTATTTCATGACGATTGTCGACGTTTCACCACTCAAGGGAGCCTCTTCAGGACATATATTAACAGCTCAGCTTGAGCTGGTGCCTCAAGCACTTCCCACCATTGACCATAGGCATCTTAGTCTTAATTTACATCTTACA
>JAPYYV010006951.1:0-13835 GCA_030522625.1 Copidosoma aretas | reverse complement strand
TCATTTAAAAATAGAAAAATAGGATTTAGAATGTTTTAATTGCATTTTAATGCAATAGGTTTACTACTTAAATTTTTTATGATTTAACTAGAGTGGGTAAATTACAAAATCTCGATTGTTGCGCGCAATGCGCGCTAAGCGAACACTAGTTTATATAAACGAGCACTAGTAGCGGGGAATTTTTTTTTTTTTTTCTTCACAGACACCGCAATAAATTTTTTAGGTGACATACGATTAAAAGGAATTTGTACTTGAATACTTAAAAAGTATGCTGGTCGAAACATAACCTCAAAATTATAATTTACATTGAATTTTAGTATCATGGACGAAGAATTGAGTTACAGGCCTTTTTATCCTAGAAACGTGAAGTGTGATGTAGTTTTTTCTATCTTTTATGATAAAAGATACAAAATGGCGGATAAAAGTATCAAAAAACGCTAAAAATAGTGTAATCTTGTGCAAATAAAATCTTTTTTCATCTAAAACATGATAGAATAATAATTTTTCCTGATTCCCTAAATAAAATAAAGTATTGGATTTAGAGAAAATTAAAAGAAACTATAACCTAACCTGTTGAATATTTGACTATTTTTGGCGGAAATAATAAAATCTGTATTTTAAAGTCACTAATTTATTTCAAAGTACACCATTCTTTAATTTATACATGTAATTTTGCATTATATCGCACGACAAAAATTGTTTTTAAAATCGTTCATATTTTAGCTCGACCTTGATATTAATAATAATATTGAATTCTGATTGATTGTTAATTATTGCGCTTATATCGACAGAAATATGATTCTCAATCTTAAGTCTGAATTATGATCAATCTTACACACTCTTCTTTGATCTTGCATTTACAATGTAATGAAAGTTGGTACTGTTCTTATTCTTATATGCAGGTACAGTATCAAACTTATATTATTTTAAAACACTAAATACAGATCACAGATCTTACCTGCTTAAATATGATTTTATATTCAACATTATTCAAAATTAAAATTGTTAAAGTTGATAATAGAAGTTAGTAAAACATAATTATTTAAAAATAATTATAATTACATATGAACAAAGGAGTTTATATGCTTCATAAGATTTTCGTAAAGATTGGTTGCATACAGTTATGCAATATTGCTATTTTAATAGAATACTTCTTATTTAACACATAAAATACCCGTCATTTTAAATTATGAAATCTATTTACAGTCATAAGTTGTTCGGTAAATGGATTGGTTATTGAAAATTATGGCTTTTCTTAAATATTTAAAACACCTTACATTTTACTTTTATCTCTTTTTAATGCACGAATTATCAAGTACTTTTCCAAAAATTCAATTAAACTATAGCGTCTTCTTCTTCTGCTGAATTGGTATCATCACGTTCTAATCTGAAATTATAAAATTTCAAAGTGAAAATAAATGTTGTATCATCTATTCTACAAAAATATTTATTTATTTTTCGTAAACAATTTTCACCTCAACGTATATAAGTTGTTAAGGAGGCAATATGAAATCAATTTAAAGGTAGTGATTATATACGCAGTAAGACTTGTTTATCAAATTTTTGACTATCCACTCTTCTGTTGGATTCGTCATTTTATTACTACATGGCTGCTTCCGTTTGTGAAATTTCTGCCTTACAGTAATATAGGTTGAAGATATGACAGGATCCGATAAACACACTGTTCGATTGAAAACTTCGAGGATCCTATTTTTTCTGCTGGTTTGGCGGGCATGAGCAGTCCAGTTCTTCCTTAAATATTTGTGGCATGATCCCCTCGCATCTTCTGCAAAATAAGCCATGGGCAATGGAAATTTTTTTGCTACCTCGCACCCATGTCTGAGTAGCTTGTGTGTGCCGGGATTCATATTTGCCCAAGGGTAAAGGGAATCTTGTGAGTCACATATTTTATTGCAAAGATTTTTTGTTTCTTCTTAATGTATAGCCTGCTTGCTTTTAAATAACAACAAAATCTTTGCGATATTTTTTACCAGGTTAACGTCAAGACCAGTATTTTTAGCAAATTTCTCGGGTTCCTTAAAACATGCCCTTGCCACATTTCCAGTGTTTGTAGTTCCCCGTCCTTGCAGGACTTGATTGACTCCTACATTAAGCTGCTTTTCCACTTCTTTTTGTATGGATAGTGCTCGTTGTATTTCAGTATCTTAAATGATATGAATATTTTTAGTATTGATTATTATATAATGAAAACTTTAATAAATTTAAAAAGATAGCATGCTGTAATTATTCTTTTAAACCTTTAGAGTCAGAGTAGATTTGTCGGCAGGAATTTCCGTATGCATGTGTGTGTGTATGTGTGTGTGTATTCTTGGGTATATATACAACCAGTCATATCACAAAATTTCTCTGACCAACTGAAATTTTTTAAATCACTTTTGATTTGCAGAAAATTTATAATTCTTTTTTTAATGCTCTACATTTTAAGCTGTTGTACGAATACAAACAGAGAAACCTGAATATAAATATAAAACGTATGCTTTGAACTCCTTAAATCGATCGTTTTGTGGTTTTAGAGATATGATCGATAACACATAAACATTTAAAGACACCTGCACGCACATGCAGACAGTTGCAGGTTTTGAAAAAAACTGGAATTTCGAGCGATACAAAGCTTTATAAAATAAAAAGAAATTTGTATTAAACTGGATCTACCTTTTAAACTTGCTGTCACATTCCTCGTTTTCAATCCCAGTCTATAAGAAATATTTAGCAAATGTTCGAACGCTTTTATTTCTGAATGCATAAGAGACAGTCCTAATTCCAGAATCAATTAATCTACGGGGGTAAAATCGAACTGCTTTGTTTTATTAAATTGCGAGTTTGTGCAGTTGCAAAATAGGCATCTAGATGTTGCCTTTTTTCCAACGATCGTGTTTATAATCTTAACGTCAAACAAAGTGAAATACACCTCAAGCGATACTCTTACTTTCTTGCCATTATTTAAAGTAAATTCGTGTGGTTGCAAAGCTTGAACTTCTTCTCTTAATCGTTTGTGTTCTGCTAATATCGTTTGTTCATTCTCTTTTTCAAGTGCAATTCGAATAGGGCGACACTATCTATAACTCTGCGGACTTGCATTAGTCCTCGATTTCGTATCTGTAAATATATGTCATAATGCATGTGATCAATGTAATTTACAGCATAAACCTTAAATAGATTTAACTTTCAGTTCTTTGATTTTTTATAAGTTTTTTGAATAAATATTAAAATATATGTCATAAGCCGACTACTCCCGTAATAAATAGTTTATCTTTGTTTGAATATAAAAAGCCATCATTGACGAGAAAAAGAACGCTGTTTTACTCTACGTTTCTACTAAAATGATAAAGATCCTTGCACAATATTAAATTTAAATATTTGATGCTTATTAGTGTTGTTGGTAAATATTATAATGCAGAACGATTAGATGATTTAAACACGTAAAAGTTGAATATAAAAACAATTTTCATTGTTTTCGAACGTAAATAAAGAAAGTGTATTGAAAATTTTTTAATATAAATAACATTTTCTTTAATATACCACTCGAAAATTTTATATTCACCAGTTTTAATCAGTTTTAAAATTTAATTCTTTTGTTAATCAAACAATGTTTAATCGTTGAGTTTTATTTTCGGTTGGCTGAATTTTTAATGTTTATGAAGGTGTATAAAATCTGAGATAAAAATTAACCCTCATAAAATATCTACACTGGCGGTAATTTAATGATATTAAAGAGAAAATTTTTAAATTCATATTTGCCTACACACTCATAAGTTTAGGTGATTTAGCAATAAAGTTACATATCTTACCGTTTGATGTACAGAGTAGAGGTAACACAAGCATGTTGATGACAAATAAGGATTGCAGGATGTTCAACTTAAAGGAGAAATAAAAGAGCAATGGTCAAGATTATCAAGCAACTTAAAAGAGATCCGATCATTGGCTTCTGTAAATTTAGAAGAGTTTAAAAAAATTGTGCGGATATAGAAGTGAGGTGACGGAGAGAGTCAAACCTGGAAATAAAAAGGAAGTATCTATTGTAAAATAAAACGAACCAAGCAAGCGTAAGACGAGCAAAGCGAGGCAGAATTTTCACGTAAAAGCGGGATTAAAATGTAGGAAATTAAGTATGTATATGGAGACTCGACAAAAGTCTAAGTGACTAAAGACTAAGTGATAGGAGAGAATGGAGAATTTCTTTAAATAAATGACTGTAAGTAGAGAACATAAGAGAGTATAGTACATGATCAAGGGTTAGGGTTTTTGGCAATGTTAACGCACGGGATTGTTGTGCACGAAACTATTATGTACAGAGAATTTATAAATTTTGTACACGAAACGAATAAAAGTTGTAGTTTTTTGAAAATTGGATGCCAGATTCGTAATCAGCAACCTTGTAAACAATGATATTGATAATCATGGTGATGTATCTTGATTGAAGTTTTCTAATGACTGAATAGAATAATTTTTGCACGCAATATATATTAGTATCGAAAAAGTCGATATCACATTTTGTTGCTAAGTTATTACCGAACATTTAAAGCCTTCAAACATCGAAATTGATTGAAAATTATCTAAAGCGAGATTATTTGAATGTTGAAGATACTTTTTGCTCAATGCGCGCCGCCCCTCCATCGCTCCTCTACACGATTTTTCTTGTCCCCCGACCGTCTTCCACAGACTACCCACACACACATATATGTACATATATACGTGTTTATATCTTCCTATAATATATAGTTAATTTTTGTGGGTGTAATAGCTCTCCCCCTCTACCCCACGCCCCCCCCCCTCTCTAAAACTTTTTGAAATAAAATTTTGTGTAAAAATAAGCTAAAAACACGTCTATTCTTCAACTTTTTCATACACAATACGGACCCCCCACGTCCCCCATAACGTCCCCTACACTTTTTTTTTCCTCCCACGGTCGCCCCACAGCCTTCACGCCCCCCTTACAAAGTCACGTGAAATTCTTTCGTTTTCTCCCTTATTGTGAACATTTTTTGCCCCCCTACAGCCCTCCCACGTTTACCATGTGCCCCTGACAGCCTACCCACTATTGCCACTCCACGCCCCCACGATATCACGAAAAATTATTTCGTTTTTTCCCCTATTATAAACATTTTTGATCCCCTTACAGCCCCCAGCCCACACGCCTTCATGCCCCTGTCACGCCCCACCTCGCCTCCCTCCTAAATGCTTTTCAATATAAGTGATACTTATTAAATACACTGCATAATAGAATATGTATATGTTGATATTTACCAATCAGAAGTTTCATTTAAATTTATTTTGGAATGGGGCATATTTTTCGCACATAGCTCATAAATGCTAGAGTTTCTACACTTGCATCACTCAATGCTTAAAAGGCGTCCAGAAAATTTCACTATCCATGTGCGTGTTTGCAAAACTTAGAACATGGCGACCAACGGTCGTCCAATCAGCGCTCAGTACTCTTTTTTATAGCCCGTATGTATAGGTGTATACCGTGTACAAGTTTGGTGTGACTGACAATATGGCGGACGCTAAATACTCTTTAGCATTGAGTGACGCAACTGTATAAACTGTGTAAGCGCGTCAGGAAGGTTAGATATGAATGAACTCTCTCAAGGACTGTAGAGAGGGTAGAAAATGATTCTGAAAGAATTTCCTTAAATCGTAAAGCAGAGAAAATGTTTATATTCCTTAAATTAAATGAAAAAACTTTTGAAGGCAAAGTTGCGTAGGTAGGCCAAATGACGTATTTTTTTTTAGATTTAAATTGTCCAAATACTTGGTTTGCAGAGTATCGGTGTTTATTTCTCGACACTGAAAGAACCCAGCCCGTGCCATCCTTATCGAGTATCAATTCCTTATGGACGTATATAGTATACCTATTTTCACTATGTGTGTACATACCGACCAACCAACCGACCAAGCACAAAAGAAACTAACCCAATAAAACTCCAACTACAAGTCGTTAGTGCGACCTGACTAGATCGCGAACTCTGTCTGATAGGCCCATTCCCAATTCTTAGTCCCGTGATCATGAAGATATACTTCTTACCCTATATATTTTATCGATACGTTGACTTGACTAATTGAAGTCAAGAGGTCTCATCGCGATCATTCGACATGTGGTAGTTCCTCCAATTCTTGCGATAATCTCTATACATTAACCAGAAATAAAGGCTACGCGCATGCGTAGTCTAAGGATTATCGAAAATAAGTTCACTTTTGCCATGTATTGAATGATCGCGATCAGACCCCAGTTCCTGTTCAGTGTCACATCCTGAATATTTAACTGTACGAAGACACAAAAAAGTTGTATCTCTTCTGTAGTTATACAACAACTTTAGACATGAGGAATAATAAATCAATAATATGAATGTTTATGACTTTACAGATTTAATGGCTCTTAAAAATAACTCTAAGTCTAAAAATTACAAAAATTTAGAATATTGCATAACCCATGCTAGGCCATAACAAGGTTAGTCTCTTAATTTATCAATTGAACTATGCAACATATATCCATGGTACAACAAGACAAGGTAGGTCAAGGCGCATGCTTACTTGGCCTGACCAATTAGAAACGGAGGTTGTATGACGTCACATCCAATCAGATAACGAGCCTGTTTGACGAGATTCAACATTCCAATGTATTTTATATGGTATTTTTTGACGTCATGCGGGCTCTGCGCGAACTTAACTAAAATTGGTCTGGCTAATTGACCCACCTTCTCTTATTTTACCATTTACATATCTTAAATACATGATGATGTATTATTTTAATATCTTATGTTATATTTCAGTCTTCGACGCCAGTGGCAAGTTTTGATAATAGTGACTTTTTAAGTCTCAAGACCGCGATGTAGAAAATACTAAAAGATGATTTATAAATTTAATCCTTTTTTCCATTTTGCAACAATAGAATTTACTAGTAGGATACAAATTGTTTATAGCAATTTGGCTAGATTTGTTCCGTTTACGCTATCTATGACATAATTCCATGATTTTCCTCTCCGAGTAGTAACTTTATATAAACTTGAATACATCAAATACATCATCCATAATTCGAACAAGTAATCTAAAGTCAACCAATATGCTCGAGTATCTGAATTTAGATTGTTAAATTAATTATTATGATGTATAGATGATACCTAGTGACCCAATACGCTGTAGTACTTCCAGTTTTGATTGTTGAACTAATCCCCTGTATCTAGAGCGACTTATCCCGAGTAACACAATAACAATTATTAATATGCAAAATAAAAAATTAATAGCAAACCAATACCCTTAAGTGTCTGCACTACTTATTAAACTTAAGTGCTGATACTCAAAAGTATTGAGTTACAGGTAAACTCTTCATAAAAATACATGTTTAACAACCAGAATTTTTTTTTAAATGTTTTTAACCAAAAAAGATCTTAAAAATTAAAATATCATTTAGCAAAATCACGTAAATTTTTGTTAAATTCGCAATTAAAGTTTAACTAATAATATAGTGTTGTACAAATTAATAAGGTTCTGGGCAACAGGAAAATCAGAACAGTTTAAGCCTATACCCAACGCATTGGATCTTGAGCATGAATAGAATCCATTACAGATGTCCATTTTCATACATTTTTAGCGTCTAGCATATTGATCACGTGGTATTTTAAGCAGAAGCTTAGTCCATATATTGTCGTACACTTAGCAAAAGAAGGCCACACTACACGTGTACTGTGGCGTAGTGTAGTCTTTGGCCAAAGTGCACCTGCAAACATGCCGTATATACAGGGACATTCGAAAGTACTTTTACAGCGGTGACCTTGTGTACAGCAATTTATCCTGAGTCTAATAACGCAAAAAGAAAAAAAATATCGACCAATTAGTTTTTAAATAAGACCCATTTATAGATTGTTTATTTTAGGCCTGTTAAGAACGCTTTTTTGGTAGCGCCAGCTAGCATAGAGCTTGTAGTTGATCGATAAACAACTGCATAGCAACGAGCCGTACGTGCGTCGGTAAGCAGTGTAGCAGTAAGTTGGACAGTGGTCAGGAAGTGGCGTTCATATACTTATAAATGAGTCGAAGAAATCAAAAAACGATTCATATTTAACAAATAACAAGCAACTAATACCAATAAAATAATTCGTCTTTCTTGGAGTGACCCTGGCTGAATGATTTTGTAGGTTTCATTGATATCAATTGAATAATTGCGGTTATTACTAGGTATATATCCTTTTTTTTTTAAATAAAAATAAAAATCAAGAATTTTAGTAGTAAAGCTAAAGAAACAAAAATTCTCTATAACAAGTACGTAACCTGTAAATTTAATTTTTGTTTCTATCAGAAGTTTTTACTAATGCAGCTAACATAACGCGAATACATGCTAAGAAATACTCATTATAAGACTAAAGTAAGAGTTATGTTCAAGAGATGAAAAGAGCTAGCACTTTCCGTTTCTTGATTTTGACGTTAAATTAAAATGTTATTACATAGACGATCGACGAGTTCCTATTCTACTCTTAGTTAGAGTTCCTAAATCTTGACGAGTTATTTGTGATTATTTTGTAGACACATCCTAGGACCTAGGGATCGCTCATTTGTTCCCAGCATAACATGACTTATGACAGTTATTTTGAAACAAGCTATTAGCTGTCTTTAGTAATGTTACGTCATTGATGTTTGTTTGCATCATGCCCGGAAAAGAATTACCGACCTTCGAATGTACATAGAATGAACTGGTTAGAAGGAACTTAGTCTTGACATCACTAACTACTATCGATTGTTTTGCGAGTGATTGAATTACGGTGCAGTTTGTTAATACTTGATGCTTAGCCTGCACTGGCTGGGTACTTTCCAGGAACTTGCCATGGACTTGCCGGGTTCTTGTCTTGTACTTGTCGGGTACTTGGCGGGCACTTGTCGGGCACTTGGCGGACATATAGGGGGTACTTTGCGGGTACTTACTGGCCCTGCACTTAACGAGTACTTAACTGGAACTTGGCAAGTACTTGGCGGGCACTGGGCGGTAACTTGGCAGGCACTTGGCAGATACTTGGCGGGCACTCGGCGGGCACTTAGGGGGCACTTAAGTGCCGGATAGTTGGCAGGTACTTACTTAGCGGGCACTTGACGGGTACTTCCGCTAAGTGCCCGGTAAGTGCGCACCAAGTGCCGGCCAACTGCCCGCTAAGTACCCGCCAAGTACCTGCCAAGTACAAGCCAAGTACCCGCAAAGAACCCACCGAGTGCCCGGCAAGTAACTACCCGCCGAGTACCTGCCACGTAATCGTCAAGTACTCGTCAAGTGCCCGCCAAGTACCCACCAAGTGCCCGGCAAGTAAGTACCCGCTGAGTACAGGTTAAAGGCCCGTCAAGTACCCGTCAAGAGCCTGCCAAGGGCCCGGCACTTACGTGACCGCCGAGTATCTGCCAAAAGCCGGCCAAGTACTGGAAAGGCGTTCCAAACAGGCCTAACACAAACAATCTCGAAATGGGTCTTATTTAAAAACTTATTGTGTGAAATTTTTTTTTATTTTCGCGGTGTTGGACTCGAAAACCATAGAACTATATCATATATTTAATTTTGTCTTTTCTATACTCAATTGAATTAGGGATTAGCTCCTGTAAAAATAAGTTATTAAAATTCATGAGTAGAACTTTACTTGAAAATTTTAGTTTACATATTTGACATTGATAAGATTAGTTTTTCATGGTGATATTTCTAAATAACATTGAAGGTTCACGCATTTTAAATAATACAACTATTAAAAATGTTTCACTTTAATTCTTATCATGAAATAATAGATTCTGCTTGTTTTTTAAAACAAATTATTTTCATCTGTTTTATCTACTCTTTTGTAAGTTGTATAATAAATACTCAAATACTTAACCAACTTTCCTGGCATACTACTCAAAATTTTTTCGTTCAAAAAATGTGTGTATTCATTATTGGATGTTAATATATCACTACTTTATTTATACTCATTAATGTTATTTAAAACTTTAGAACATACATCATTGGTTTTCAGCTATCGAGGAATTTTAAAAATTTCAATTTTTCCTTCTCCTATGTGGAATAATAACGACAAGAATTTTTTACCTATTGAACATATAATAGTTCTTTAGTAAACAATATAAAATAATGGCTAAAGATTAGAATATTTTATAATTTCTTGAATGATGTTAATCCTCTTCCCGTTTTCGAGTACTGGAAGAATCGGACGAAAGTCTTCACCCACAATTATTATTCTATTCCTGAAAGGTTTTAATCATCAGACAAATCTCATAGAGTTCTATGAACAATTTCTAATTTTTTGTTGGAATCATAGAAGCTTGGTCCGAAAATATTATTTCTACTTTACGTAATTTTTGTTAACCTTATTAAAACTGGATGAACGAACTCTCTATAGTACTCAAAACTAAAGGAAGTCTAAAAGTTATGTGCGTAGTCATTGTCTTCGAAAGAGAAATAGAAGTTATTCCTGCGCAAGCCATAGTAAAATTTTTTTTTCCAATTAATAATCAATAGTCAATTAATGTCTTGTACAAAAATGTTTTTCTAGATCCACCAGGACGATCGTTGGCATAACTTTTTTTTCAATTTTCAATATTTATAGAAAAATTAGATTTCGATCATTGCTTCGTTCTAAAAAATTTTGATGGTATTTATGTTTACAAAATATTATTATTTCATCTTTGTCACTATCGAAATTTATTTTTATTTTTTCTGTTGGTTCTGGCAAGTTTTATTATCAACAGGACAAATTTTTAGACACAAAAATTTTGCTTAACTGTAGAAGAGACATGTTTAAATTTTACAAAAAAAAAAAATCAATCAT
Organism: Copidosoma aretas; assembly: GCA_030522625.1. Classification (NCBI taxonomy): domain Eukaryota; kingdom Metazoa; phylum Arthropoda; class Insecta; order Hymenoptera; family Encyrtidae; genus Copidosoma; species Copidosoma aretas. The sequence goes on along the minus strand of JAPYYV010006951.1, from coordinate 3,027 downwards.
TATCGGATGTTGTGAAATGAGCTGCAAAAAATATTCTTCAATCGGAATTATTATATTTAAAGTAACAACTAATCATGTGTATTTGTTTTTAACACAGCAAAAACGCTACTATTATTCATCGGGCTATTAACAGTGGTTTTCGTCACAAATCTACATCGCAAGCACCCTCGGGTCCAGGGACATATTCTGGTAAGATGCACATAAGTGGCGAATCCTATTTTTCCTACCAGGGGGGTACCAGGTTTATAAAAGTGCCCTATGTAGGAAATGTATTTACTTTAAGTAGAAAGATAAAAAAAGGCTTCTGATGCATTTTATTTATATTGTTTTTATTAAAAATTTGAAACAATTAAAAATATTTCGTTTTCAAACGAGTACTAATCAAGCTTTTTAAATTTTTTCAATAATTCCTTAGTTATTTATAAAAAATTGTTCTCTTAATACTAATAACTTGAAAAAAAAAAATGAGATTTGCCTAAAGTTCAATTATTTACTGTGAATGTCTTTAATAAATTATTTTATAAATTAAAATTATACTTTCTACAAGTATTAAAATAATTTAATAAGTTCACCTGTCATAAAATAATAAATAACCTTCATATTACCTATTTCATGGTTGATACAAATTTTTCGAATTTAATTTTGAAAAATTGTACTACTTATTGGTGTAGGAAAATTTTGTTCAAATGATCACAATATTTGAAATTTCGCAGTCAAAATTTTTTAAACAGTGTAGAGTCGCTTTGGCTCATCACTGATCATAATAGAACTATAAATCATAAAAACATTTTTAATAGAATGGTCGCAATTATATAAAATGTGTCTATAGTGCGCAAAAAATGTCATGAGCATAAGGCATAACATCGCCGAAATAAACCTACTAATCTAAGTATATAGATAATTTTATATTAATGCAATATTTATAGGATGAAATTTATTCGATACTCTGATTATTTTTAGTATGTTCGTTCTAGCTTCTATTGTTATTCTATAAGTACTTAAAGTAATAAGTAATTTTTTTAAAACAAAAGCGATAGAGTAAACTTGAAGAAACGGTATGTATGTGTTCTATATAAATGCACTAGGTAATACATGCTAAGTTAAATTCGATTATTTGTTACCTTAAGTCACAATAAAACACGTCTTTGTATGTGTCTGAAGTCCTAGCCCAAACAATCATTTTTTTACTCTTCTATAAAATTTCAAGTGAACAGTTTTCTTTTTTTAATATTTTTAAAACAGCACTTAGAAAACTAAATAAAATATTTATAAATAAATCAAAATTTGGAATATCTTTTAATTGATAATTTTTTTATGAATGAATAAATCTTTTTTAAGCTTCTATAATAATAAAGAAAAATTGCACGTCAGATAAAAAAAATTTTGAATCTATATGATACGTATTAATACGATTGATTTATCTTATAACCGTAAAAAATTTGGTGGTTAGCAGTGGAGCGCGCAGAAAGGTGAATACTATACATATATATATATATATATATACATATATATATATATATATATATTAGTACTTCGCCCCCTGCGCACTTTGCGTATAAACCCCCATATTAAAATATTTTCATTATTATTTCTAAATAATAAATACAAGAATTAGTTATTTAATACATTTATGCGTAAAATCATAGATAACCAAAGCGATTTCATTAAAATTCACTTAAAAATCGAATAAAAATAGTCCGTATGTAAAATAAGTTCACTGATTCATCAAATAACTATTACTGATTGATTACTGATTACAGTAATTAGTATTTAAGGTGGCTATCGATACATGAGCGCGTCCATAAATAACGAGCGAGCGGGAGCACGCACGGCATTTTTCACCAAAAATATGCTGTTTCCCTATTGTCAAGCTCACAGTAAAGATCTAAAAAATAATCAAAACATGCTAATTGACATATTTTTTTCTCTTTCCGATGGTGGGACTATTTTTTTCTTGAGTACTAATTTGTAGGTTATAACCGCACTTAAATGTTTACAACAATTTTTTGCATAAACATTATGTCCAATCGCAGAATAATAATCACCAATCAAAAGATCAGGTTAAAATCTATCGTTTATCACTTATTTGAAGTTGGGGAAATAAATTTTAGGCTTTCAACGATGAAAAACTAAACCAGGTCTGCGCGCAAAACATGTACTGGACGGCCGTGGCGTGGCGCTGCGCGGCACACTAAAGCGGCCTCTCGCTTCGGTGCGCCTCAATAAGTATTAAAATGTTTAAAAAAAATAGAAAAATTATTCAAATTGATAGATTGTTATCCCATCTTTTGATCAATCGCTTTTGTTTTGCGATCGGACACGTAGTTTGCTGCTAAAAATTGCGATAAACCATTGAAATAAATGTATATAATTTGAAAAGAAAACATAATACATGCATTTAACATAATTATTTTATAAATCGTAAAACTTGATATCATTTTTAATACTTGATAAGTACAAAATACATGATCTAGACACAAAATAAATTATATATAATAAGGCAGTTCGTTGAAAAATCGTTTGTATGATATTATGCACTTGGTTGAGTAACTACTAGTCTGTTTTTCCGTTTTTTTCTTTTTCAAAGTTTCATGTGTCTTAACGCTTGAATCGTTCTTTCGACGCAATTTACTTTTGTCGTGTTTTTTATCAGATAAAAGTGCGTTGGTTAGATGTAGGCGCGTTGTTTCTGAAGCAAAAAAATCTCGAAGTACTAATTGTTTAGTCGCCTTAATGAAAGATACACAATAGAAAGATAAAGTTCCAGCTATCCTTTCTGCTGCTTGAGTTCTCGCACCAAGTTTTTCTTGATTTTTTAAGCAGTCTTTTTTCGAGTAATGAAAACAAAATATATTTTCAAAATAACTACACAGGCCCACAAAATGAAAAAAAATGTCTGAACTTTTGACCAGACATACATATTTCCACGTATTTTTCGACGCTGAATCCGAATCTGTGATAAAAATATAGGGTTTTCCTACCTTTTCTCAGAGTTTTATTGAAAAACCTCATTTTTTACGGTTTTTT